>SMDT01003132.1:0-278162 GCA_005392925.1 Aquilaria sinensis | reverse complement strand
CGGAGCGTGACGTTCGCAGGGGAGGCACTTTACCACCTAGGGGATATGCTTTGTTCGGACAGGTGTCACTTTGCCCTTTGGTGTTCTCGAGATACCCAACCTCTTAACTTTTCCTGCCATAGGCTAGTGGACCGTCACATCTTGAAGCTAGGCATGTCAGTCTGGAACGGTACACCCGGGTTTTCAAAATGTCAGAAAATGCGTCCTAGTTTCTCGTGACGGGCGACACGTGGCAGGTGCTGGTTGGGATGGGTACATCTTTTCATGCGCAAGGGGCAATTATGGTGACATTTCGCCTTCGCGCAGCAATTATGACGCCCTTTCGGCTACCTTTCCTCGATCTATATAAGCCTCCTTCTGTCATACTCTTCATTTGTTTTTCTTTGCTCTCATTTTGCTCTCGTCTGCTCTTGTGCCTTCTCTCCCTTTTTTGCGTTGGTATTAACGGCGGCGCTTTTTTCGGCCACCTTTTCACGACGGCGTCCACAAACCCTGACTTCGGCAAGACTTTTGGTGGGTTTTGACTTTAGAGATCCTTCGGTTTCTGCTTTTCTTTTAGCTTCCCGAAGTCATTTTTCTTCTTTTCGAAGTCTCTTTTTTGGCCAACCATGTCTTTGCCTATTCCTGAGAGCTGGCAACCTCTTATGTCTCACCCTTGCTGCTCCACTTCTGAGAAATTAGAGAAGTGGACAGCCAAATTTTTCCTTCCCTCCTACGCCACCACTAGGTTACCCCACCTCGGCCACTTTAGCTTTATGAACCGAGATGATGAGGTTACCGTTTTTCGAGCCCAACTGAAGGCCGGACTTTGGTTTCCTCCGCCGAAGATGATTTGCGACTTCTGCCAATTTCATGGCATAGCCGTGAATCAACTTCCTCCCAACTCTTACTGCTATTTCAACGCCTTTCTCTGCATGTGCGGGGTCTTCGGGGTAGAACCCCATTTTATCCTGTTCATGCAGTATTACAAGCTCTATCCAGTTCTGAAGGGTGGCTTTTATTTCATGCTACCTCGGGGATCTGGGAGCAAAAAATTCATGTTCACCTTCGCTACCAAAGATAGCTGGCGGGGGTGGCAAAGGAAGTTCTTCTTCCTAAAGGTGGCGGAGGCCTGGTCGCATGTTCCGACTAAGTGGGCTCGGGGAAAGCTGGAGACGGATGTCATGGATCCCAAGAAGTTGCTAACTCCCGAGTTGGCGGCGAGGTTTGAGGACTTCGACAGATGTATCCGGGCTGTCGCTGACTGGGATGCCGAGGTCCCTCCACGCTCTCTCTACCCCTTCCCCATCATGTGGAAGCTCATGACCGAGGAGGTCCTTCGGGAGTTGGGGGTAGTTAAGGAGCATAAGACGGATCTCGGCATGCCAGCTCCTGCTACCGAGGGGAAGGACTCTTGGCTAGTGAAGCTCCTTCGAAGTGAGCTCACTTACGAAGCCTTTTTTGAAAGTAAGTTTCCTTTCAAAGTTTTCAGCATAAGTGCCTGTCTGGACTCACACTGATGTTTTCCCTCTTTTTCAGAGATGGGCGATGAATCTGCTGCCTACTATAAGTCTCTCTTCCTTGGTCAGGCCGAGAAGGGGGAACAAACGAAGAAAGGCGTCTCCAAGAGGCGCAAGACTACTGGGAGCGGACCGTCTTCGGCCAAGAAGGCAAAGCAGGACACCCTTCTTCCACCCCCGGAGGGTGTGGCGGAGGCCGGCGGTGACATTGCAACTTCCACCAAGCCTGAAACTCCCGCCGAGCCTGAAACTCCCCCCGAGCTTGATACTACCGCCGAGGTTCCTGCCGGGGTGGTTACTGTTGCTGCTGCTTTGAGTCCCACCACGTCGGTGGATCTTTTGGGCTCTTTGGCAGGGGGTTCCTCTGCCAAGGAGTTGGAAAAATGCCGAAGAGATAAAGGCAAAGATATTCCTGCCGACGTGGAGGAGGTCCGGGACTCCGATGACGACGTTGCTGAGGTTGCGCCTGGTTTGTCTCTTACCCCTTTTTAATACTCGTATCCTCATAACTTGTATAGTTAAGGAGCTTTGTCTGACTTACGCTTTCAACTTTTCAGAGGATCTGGCGCCCTCAGCTTGGATGGTTGAGCATGCCCGAAGGCGGGCTCTTTGGGATTCCCACATCCCGAAGGACAAAGTCCCAAGGGAGCCGTTCTGGTCTTTCACGGAGGACATGAACCTATTCTCCGAGGATTGCCGGGAAATGGCTCCCCAGATGGCGAGGGGCGTGCTCACTCAGGCTTCCTTCAAGGCAGTTGCCGAGGAGTGTGCCTCCGAGGATACCCTTGCCGCTAAAGTTTCCGAGCATGCTGCCCAGGTAGTTCTTCAGGCCTCTTCATTTTTCCTCCCACTTTTTTGTCTAAGTGTTTTGGCTTTCCTTGTGTAAATTTCACTAAGTACCTTCTTTTTTTGTAGCTCCTGGGGTATAGTGGATACCTTCGAGCTTGGGCAGCAAAGCAGTCTTTGGTCCGAGCTTGGGCCGAAGATAAATTAGCGAAGGCCAAGGTCTTCTGCGCTAACTCGGTTGTGACGAACACCGAGTTGAGCCGAATAGCCAAGGAGAGGGTTGCCAAGCTTCGGGAGGAATTCTTGAAGGGCCAAGAGGAGCTCTTGAAGGATTTCTCCAAGAAGATGTCCGACCTTGGTGAGAAGGTTGTGAGCTTATCCTCGGCCAATGAGGCCATTCAGAAGGAGAAAGAAGAAGAGGCGGCTCTCCTGACGAAGGCTCTTGCTGACAACACCAAACTTCAAGCCAAGGTCGACTCGCTGAAGAAGGATTCAAAAAAGAAGAAGAAGATAAAGGAGCTGGAGAAGGAGGTTGCAGATCTTCGGAAGGAGGTTTCGGATCTTCAAAATGAGGTGGACGACTTGGACGTAGAAAAAGACAAAGCCGTTCAGGCGACCAAGGTTGCCTTTCAGGACGGCTTCTGCCTAGCTCGTCACCAATTTCTGAAGAAATATCCGGACCTCGACCTTTCCTTCTTGGCTGCCCTGGATATTCCCGAGGGTCCTCGGTGGACTTGGTCGAAAGTCGAGCTCCTCAACCTGCCATTTGCCCCTCCTCCTGCACCGAAGGCGGCGGCCAAAGACACAGGAGCCGGAGCTTCCCATGACGCCGGGGTCCCTTAGATATTCTAGGGCCTTTGCCTTCTTCTTTTTTCTTTGTGTTTTTGTTCTTGTAACCTTCTCCTTGTACCAAGACCTTCTTCAATGAATTTTCCTTCATAATTTGGTTAAGTCTTTTGAGCAATTTTTTGTTTCCTAGTTGCCCCGACCACTTTCGGTCAGGGGACTTTGGAGAGGTACACTTTGCTCGTTTTATCGGGCAACCTACGGGTAAACGCCCGTTGTTGGTGAAGTTCCCTTAGGCAAATTTTACCCTACCCTCGTCGGCCGTATTCGATAGACTTCAACCCTTTTTTTTTTCTTTTTTTGTTGGCATATAACCCAACCAACTTCAGAAGGAAAACATGACCTTCTGGAGCGTGTGCTTCAGCTTTGTTCGGCAAGTACTTTCAGGTAGGGGAAAACTTCTGTACTTAGAGAAATTTCTCACTTGTACAATTTCTCATCTAAAATTCTAAGTATAGAATTTCTTTAAGGCATCCGAGTGCCATGCATTCTTCAGTTTTCCTCCTTCGGTGTCGCCAAGCTTGTATACTCCCTTTCGGACCTCGTCTAGGACCAAATAAGGCCCTTTCCCGTTTGACCGAAGTACCCCATGGGACAGTTTTCAGGGTTCAAACTCGGTCTTTCGGACAATGAGGTCTCCTTTCCTTGTTCCTTTTGGCCTAATATGCAGGTTTGTGCTCATGGCCACCTTTTGCTGAAAGGCCTTTCTTCTGAGCTCGGCCACTTTTCTATGTTCGGCAACTAGGTCGAGCTTACTTCTAAACCAGAGTTCATTTCCTCTTTCATCGAACACTTGTATTCTAACATATGGCCGTACTATTTCAACAGGGATAATGGCCTCTGCACTGGAGATGAATGAGAAAGGTGTCTCCCCATGGCCCCTTGGGGAGTTGTCTGATAACTCCTTAGCACAGTAGGAAGTTCTCCTTGATGGGTTTTGGGAGTCAAACAGCACAGCGGAATTTAACCGAAACCCTCCAGGATCCAAGTGAAACGGGGTAAACCGGGTGTTCAAAAATTTTCATACCTAATTTTCGGTTGAGATCTATCACTCAACTGTAGAGTCGAATCACAAAACCTGAACAGTTGACGTGTTCAGGCTCTCTATGGTATCCACACGAGCCTCTCGGGATCACCACGCTTCCACCACGTCCCGGTAGATGCGTTTCTCTTGCGCTCGCAGTGCTAGCTTGCGTCCTCCAAGGAATTGCAAGAGAAGAGTGTGGCTGTCCTTTTTGGAGGTTAGGGCAAGGAGACCTGCGAATTTTGTACTAAAAGTTGTATTTATAGTGAGACTCAACTTCCAGGCCTAATGGGTTTCAAAGCCCTAATCTAATTAGGATTTAATTTCGGGCTTAATAATGGCTCAACTTTTGGGCCCATTATTAATACGAAATTAAAGTGAAACCATAACCCAAATAATTAGCCCATGCACTCTAATGATCCAAATAGCTCTATGTGTGCGACCCAATAGGCTCTTGCCATGTTGGCAATGATTATAAATCACATTTATGATCATAAGCAATGAGCGGTGTCTAGCAACACATCATTGCTACCCAAGTGACAAGATTGTCGGTGAATCGACTAAACCTTTATGATCATCACCGATATATGCCAGTGTCCCTTTGTCCAAGATATCAAGACTAAGCACGAGACATGGAATGTGTCACTCTCGTATAGCCCAATCTTTGATTTCTTGATTACCGAGTAGACCAACTTAAACTGATGACATTGATATCATATATCAACTCATCCGAGCATGGCCATGCATTTTCTAACTCTCACTCTATCAAGGGGCCCGAAGATATCACTACTGTTACATAGGAGGGACAAATCCCATCTTGATGATACAAATCCCTCTGCATGATATGTGACATACCTAATGACCTCCTTCAACTTCATTCAGTTACGAGCAACAAAGGAAAGTATCAAAGTATGTGACTCACATGTAGGGAACCTTGATGATCTTAGGTCGAAGGACTACATATACCATGATCACTATGAGAATCACTTATGACACTAATATAACGATCCATGTCGTGTTCTCATGGTGGGTCGGTCCAGTACACAAGTTCTCCAACTTGTACCCATATGTAGACTACATATCTCATATTAGTCTCCACATATGCTAGTCGTTATGTATTATTGCAACCCGCTCCACAATAATACTAAACCAGGGACGTTTAAGAATATCATTATTCTAGGGTTACGATTATGTTTGTTAAGTTACACAGAAACAAAACAACAAACATAATTGTTGGATTAATGCCTTAATAAAATATCATGACTCAATGTGCAAAAATACAATAATCTCATGATTGGCTTTTGGGCACAACACTAATAATGGAAGTTCTTCAAGATAGAGCTTGCAGTTGTGCTTCCAGTGTCCAGGTTGCTTACAATGGAAGCACTCCCCTTCCTTTGCCACACCACCCTTTGGTTTCAGTGTAGCTGAAGAAGAACTAGTATTGGACTTTCCATTAGCTTTATCCTTCTTCTTGTTGGCTTTTCTCTTTCCCTTGCCCTTTTGAACCATCAAAATGGGCTTAGCCTTCTGAAGGTTTTGCTCAGCAGTTCTCAACATTTTGAGCAATTCAAGGAGGGACTTGTCAAGGTCATTCATGTTATAGTTCATGATGAACTGACTGTAGCTTTCAGGCAACAATTGCAAGACTACATCGATAGCCAACTCTTTCTGAAGAGCAAATCCCAAATTCTCAAGATTCTCAATGTACCCAATCATCTTGAGCACATGAGGACCCACGGGACTTCCTTCAGACATCTTGCACTGAAACAATGCCTTAGAGGTCTCAAACCTCTCATGCCTAGCTTGCTTTTGGAAAAGCATTTTGAGATGTTCGATCATATCGAACGCCCCCATGTTCTCATGTTGCTTCTGAAGCTCATATTCCATGGTAATAAGCATGAAGCATGCAACATCCAAAGCATCATCAGAATGCCTCTTGTGAGCATCCCTTTCAGCTCTTGGAGCAGTGGATCATTCGGAGTAGGCTGCTCTAGGACATAAGCCTTTCTCTCTTCTTTGAGGACTATCCTAAGTTACGGTACCATTTGAGAAAGTTGGCCCCATTAAGTTTTTCCTTCTCAAGGACCGATCGCAACGAAAGTGTTGATGTGTTTTGTGCCATGGTTATCTACAAAAGTAAATATGCAGTGTAAGAGTCATGTATTTTAATTCATTTAATAAGGACTTTTATTAAACGATACTCCCACTATTTTCCTCAAAATAATAACCCTCAATATTATTTTGGAACACCTCGGCGCTAAGGTATTCTAGTGGGCCAAGATCCATATTTGACCATAACCTGAGTCAGCTTTGGCTTGTCTTTAAAGTTACAGTTATTTAGGTAGGCAACTCTTTGCCAATTGCATCTTATGCAACTCTTGGATAGTTGGGTGAACAACACTTGTCCAAGCTCATCTCATGAGCTTAAGCCCAACTCTATGCCTCTAAGTCCCTAATCCTATTAGGATGACTTAGTTAAGTCAGACCCAAAGTTAGCAATTTGGATATCACTATTATCCCATCGCACCTTACCAAGATGAACATAGGTGCTTTGCTTTGGCAAACCCACCTAATGTTGATCAAAGTCTTGACGAGTGCCAACATTTGGAAGGCATCACATTTATGACTTAATATTTGTTTGAGGGATTTTTTCATTTGATCTCACCAATTTGTTATCTCCGGTTGTCTTATACATGCATCACATACAAATATAAAACATGCATCTCATGCGTTCAAGAAAGTAAACGTGACATGGTTATAGCCCAAACTATGCGATATTCTCAAGCCAATGAGAATATCATAAAAGCCTAAGAAAAGAAAAAGAGTCTTCACAAGCTCCTTCTCTTCCTTTCTTGGCTGCCCTTTTGTTGTCATCTCCTTGGACATACCTCCTTGGATGATCCTTAGACATACCACCTTGGATGATCCCATAATGCACCATTACATCAATAATAGAAACCTCGAGTTACATTCGAGGGGAGTAAGGTGAGAAGAGAATGTACAATGAGAGTGATAAGAGAAGGCACAACTCGCAGGCCGTATTTACAAGTACAACCAATCAAGGGCTATAACCATGCACTATGCTTCAAACATCAATCAGCATATCATGTCAAATCTCATTCAACAAAGATGCATGCCAATTTTCATGCGTTGATTAACCAGTTTTTATTTATGTGGCGCTTCGCATACAGCGGTCCTGCTAGCCAGTCAGCGGGCGGTGGTTCCACTGACCGGTCAGCGGATGGGGTCAAGGGGACCCGCCCTTACGGGGGCGTGGGGGGCAGCGCCCCCTGGGGCAAAAAATTGCCTTACAATCGCTTAGCCCGAAATCTTCTATTTCGAGCAAGTAGGAACCCGAGACTCCTATATTCGAGCCACCAAAAATACCTTACTTTCGGTGCCCGAATAGGCCGAATCCGAACAAAGCTAGGGTTTTTGCAACTATTGCAAGAATCCTAATCCATATAGGTATCTCATACCTATCAATTTTGGGTTAATCTCATTAACCAATTTGTGTCGTTTCTTCATATATCTCATATGTTCATTACGAGTTCCGGTTTCATGCATCATGAATCAATCTAATTAATCATGGCTGAAAGCAACCGAACACATAACATCATGCGATTCAACATTCAATCCCGATTTAGGGTTTCACCAGTAGCTCTGATACCACTGATGGGTTTCGGGAGCCAAACAGCGCAGTGGAATTTAACCGAAACCCTCCAGGATCCAAGTGAAACGGGGTAAACCAGGTGTTCAAAAATTTTCATACCTAATTTTCGGTTGAGATCTCTCACTCAACTGTAGAGTCGAATCACAAAACCTGAACAATTGACGTGTTCAGGCTCTCTATGGTATCCACACGAGCCTCTCGGGATCACCACGCTTCCACCACGTCCCGGCAGATGCGTTTCTCTTGCGCTCGCAGTGCTAGCTTGCGTCCTCCAAGGAATTGCAAGAGAAGAGTGTGGCTGTCCTTTTTGGGAGGCTAGGGCAAGGAGACCTACGAATTTCTCACTTAAAAGTTGTATTTATAGTGAGACTCAACTTCCAATGGGTTTCAAAGCCCTAATCCAATTAGGCCTAATGGGTTTCAAAGCCCTAATCTAATTAGGATTTAATTTCGGGCTTAATAATGTGTGCGACTCAACTTTACCACATTGGCAATTCATAAATCTTGATTACCGAGTAGACCATCTTAAACTGATGACTATTGATATCATATATCAACTCATCCAAGATATCAAGCATGGCCATGCATTTGTCTAAGTCTCACTCCATCAAGGGGCCCGAATCCGAGCATGGCCATATCAAGTCTCCTCTATCAAGGGGCCCGAAGATTACTCCCGTAGGAGGGACAAATCCCATCTTGATGATACAAATCCCTCCGCATGATATGTGACATACCTAATGACCTCCTTCAACTTCACTCAGTTATGAGCAACAAAGGAAAGTATCGAAGTATGTAACTCACATGTTGGGAACCTTGATGATCATAGGTCGAAGGACTACATATACCATGATCACTATGAGAATCACTTATGACACTCATATAACGATCCATGTAGTGTTCTCATGGTGGGTCGGTCCAGTACACAAGTTCTCCAACTTGTACCCATATGTAGACTACATATCTCATATTAGTCTCCACATATGCTAGTCGTTATGATTATTGCAACCCGCTCCACAATAATACTAGACCAGGGACGTTTAAGAATATCATTATTCTAGGGTTACGATTATGTTTGTTAAGTTACGCAGAAACAAAAAAACAAACATAATTGTTGGATTAATGCCTTAATAAAATATCATGACTCAATGTGCAAAAATACAATCATCTCATGATTGGCTTTTGGGCATAACACTAACACTCCTGGCCATTTTCCCTTTGCTTCTTTTATAGTCCCTTTTCTATAGTTCTGTTGGCTACCTCCACTTGTCTGTTGCTCCGGGGCTGAGCTACTAGGACGAAGTGCGTTTTTATTCTGAAATTGGTGACGAATTCTTGGAATCCCTTGTCCATAGACTCATGTTCTTCCAGACGAAATTTTGTATATCTTTTGCCGAAATGGTCGCTAGGGGTCTTGCCTCATTTCGCTTAATGAAGTAGTCCACTGCTACTACGCATAACTTCACTCCTTCGGGTGCTGTTGGGAGTGGCCCGGTTAGGTCTATGCCCCATGCTGCAAAGAGGCAAAAGTAATCTTCTGGGGTTACCCACTCCGAAGGCAGCCTTTGGGTGCTGGCCTGTCTTCGGCCCTTTTCACACCTCCTGGACGAATTGTCTTGCACCCTTTTTACCGATACATCTTTGTAACGGACTTGCGTACCCTTGCCGGTATAATTCCTTTTTAATTAGGGAATATCGTCTGGAACATCTTCGCACTTTTCACCTCCTCATGAGGATTTTCGGGACTCTTTAGTTGTGAGATACCTCTTTGTAGGATCTTTCCTTCCTTTGTCCGAGGTTGCTGCACCTAGCGTTGCCATGCTCGGATGGCCCGACACTTTGGTAACCAAATTTGATGGCTTGGTGGCTTTCCTGCCCTCGGGCCTCCGAGGGGCTACTCCAGCGCCCTACTGTTCTGCACTTGGGATTTCTTCGACAGGGAGTTTCCACTCTAGATCTACCTTCGCCCAGTTTCCCTCATTGGTTTAAGCATTTTCCCTTTCTGGAGTTTCAGCAATAAAGTATGCCAGGTCCTGGGCTTTTATTGCCCTTCTGGGGTTCCACGTGACTGTAGCCCTCTCCGAGTTCGATGCACCATTTTGATAGTCTTCCAGAATGCTCTACTCTTTTTCAAGACGTTGCGCAGAGGTGGGTCACTCCGGACAGTGACAGTGATGTGGTCCGGTGGTGCGGAGCCAGCATCTCCACTTTGTGCAGTGGTGAAGGCAGCCGGGGGTCCTGGAGGCGAGGGTTAGTCCAGAAGGAAGGCATTTGAGGTGGATCACCTTAAGTGATGGCTGGCATCTTCTTGGTCCCGTGGTAGGTGAGAACGGGAGGTACCTTCGGTGTGGGAGAGAGCCTGGAACAGTGATTCTTCAAGGAGACCTGGCTGAAACACTCAGGAAACAGGGGTTAGGAGGCCCCCGGGGTGGTTTTCCGGGGGGGAACCTTCGACGCCCAAGTTAGTGCTTTGAGAAAGAGAGATACTCAATAATAAGCACAAGGGACTCTTGCCTGGTGTGTCTTTCTGAGGGCCGAAGGGAGAGTATTCAGGCGAAGGGAGAGTTTTCAGGCGGAGGGAGCAGAGCGTCCTCTGTTTTTTGGCCTCTCTCTCTGTCCTCTTGCCAAAAAGCCCCATTTTCTTGTGATGATTTCCCTTGTATAAAAGGAAGAGGGTGACCCCTTCAGATGATGACATGTGTACGGCACGTGTATGGTTGGATGGTGTTCGTACTTCTAGGCATGGGGGCCCCTAGCCACCTGCAAGCTCCTCAGGCCGTGAGTTGTAGCCCTTTGTGACAGGACATTAGACTGTGATGGCATGTCAGAGCGTATCTGAAGGTGGCGTGTTAGAGACATATGTGAACGGAGTGTCAGAGACTCCTTGATAGCTCTTGCCGTACAACTGTGGTCCCTTTGGTTGATGTCTCACTTCGGGGTGAGGAGCCTTTTTTCGGAGTCAGGCTGGAACTTCGGTGTCTCCGCCTTCGAGGGCTTTTCTCCCTCGGAGGGTGATTGGTCCTTTTCCCCCGAAGCTGGTTCGGTCGGCTTCCCGAAGGAGGTGCTGTGCTGGCTCCCAAAGTTGGAATTGTCGAGCTACCAAGGTCGTGTGCCTCAGGTGTCTGGCTCTCTCTTTTCCATGGTCGGTGGGTAAACAGGGTGATAGCACTTCGGCTATCACATTCCCCCCTTGGAAATTCAAAATGAAGACTTCAGCAAGTAGCTTTTCCGGTGTCTGTCTATCGCTCAATTGACAGTTTTTGACAGGACGACCTCGTGGACTCCTGGAGGCCCACTAGTAGTATGTCTGTTTTCTGTCAAACAGGGCGGCACGGAGCCTTTGAACCCTGGACCTTATGGATTTACACTGGGAGTATGACGTCGGCCGGCAAGGCACATCGCCACCTAGGTGATAAGCCTTGTTCGGACAGGTGTCGTCTACCCACCCTTCGGTGTTCTCGAGATTCCCAACTTGTTCACTTTTCCCGCCATAGGTTAGTGGATTGACGTGTCTTGAAACTAGGCGTGTCAGTCTCAAGCAATGGGCCCTAGTTTTCCGGATGTCAGAAAATGTGTCCTAGTTTCTCGTGGTGGGTGACACATGGCAGTCATCTGCTGGGATAGGTACGCCTTTTCACGCACGAAGGGTAATCATGGCGACGCTTCGCCTTCGCACAGCATTTATGATCCATTTCCTCGATCTATATAAGCCTTCCTCTTATCATACTCTTTACTTGTGTTTCTTTGCTCTCACTTTTTCTTCCTTTTTTGTAGCGGTCAATTTCCGGCAACCTTTCATGACGGCATCCTCAAACCCCGACTTTGGCAAGACATTTGGTGGGTTCTGACTTCTAGAGTTCCTTGGTGTTTGTTTTTCTTTTCACTTTCTGAAGTCATTTTTCCTCTTTCTGAAATCATTTTTCCCTTTTTCCGAAGTTGTTTTTCGGTCAAGCATGCCTATTCCTGAGAGCTGGCAACCCCTTTTGTCTCGCCCTTGTTGCACCACTCCTGAAAAATTAGAAAAGTGAAAGACCAAATTTTTCCTTCCCTCGTATGCTATCTGATAGCCAAACGCTATCGCCTCAATCTGGCCGAACTCCCTGCCACAAGAATGACCAGAAGAACTGGCGCTACCCAAGAAAAGGTGTGATCATGCACCTCGGGAGATAGCCGAAGAGCTCCGAGCCCGGCACGCCAGGAAAACCTGAGGACACTACTCGCCCCCCAATGTTGTGAACAGATCGCCTTCAGGAAAGCGGCACTAGACACAGCAAGCCGAACATGATATCCCCGAAGGCGGAACTCCCTGAAACTGGGAACCCCCGAACTGAGGGCTTGTTTCCCGAAGAGGCTCTGTCCGTACCAAAGGACGACCTCACCCAGGGACCTCGGGAGTACGGCAGGAGCATTTATGGAAGCATTTAAGGAAGCCTCTGACACATCCATTCACAGACGCCATAATCCACCTCAAAAGGCGCACTGCCATGCTGACGCCACTAGAATCACATCATGGCCCGTCTCAGCACATGGCTCAAGGCAACCTGCTACCAGCTATCTGTCTCTTACGCCCAGAAATTCAGGAACATCCGACCGAACACGTGTAGCGATCTGAACGGGCTAGGCGCTCCTTTAAATACCAGGAATTAATACTTGGCAGGAGGCTGGTTGGCAAAACACTACTCCCACACTCTGAGAAAATTACCAGGCGAGACTCCTCAACCCTTTGTGCTATTTTCTCTGCCTTTCTCTCAGCCACCACTGACTTGGGCGTCGGAGGCTCCCCCCCCGGAAAAACACTCCGGGGGCCTCCTAACCCTTTGTCTCTAAGCTTTCAGGCACTCTCCTTTGGGCGATACAATCCACCAGGCATTCTTCCTCCCAGAAGTCTCTCCTCCAGTCATCATGACTCTAAACGATGAGGCCCCTGGCCATCACTATCACAAGGTTACCTCGCCTTGGCCAGTTTAGCTTTATGAATCGGGGTGATGAGGTTACCGTTTTCTGAGCCCAACTGAAGCCTGGACTTCGGTTTCCTAATGTGAAGATGATTTGTGACTTTTGCCAGTTTCATGGCATACCCGTGAATCAACTTCCTCCCAACTCATTTTGCTATTTCAACGCCTTTCTCTGCATGTGCGGGATCTTCAGGGTAGAACCCCATTTCATCAGTATTATAAGCTTTATCCAGTTCCGAAGGATGGCTTTTATTTCATGCTGCCTCAGGGATCTGGGAGCAAGAAATTTATGTTCACCTTCGCTACCAAGGATAGTTGGCGAGGGTGGCAAAGGAAGTTCTTCTTCCTGAAAATGGCGGAGGCCTGGTCGCACGTCTCGACTAAGTGGGCTTGGGGAAAGCTGGAGGCGAATTTCATGGATCCCAGGAAGCTGCTAACTCCCGAGTTGGTGGCGAGGTTTGGGGACTTTGACAGATGAATCCGTGCTGTCACCGACTGGGATGCCGAGGTCCTTTCACGCTCTCTCTACCCTTTCCCGATCATGTGGAAACTCATGACCAAGGATGTCCTTCGGGAGCTGGGGGCGGTTACGGAGGATAAGACGGATCTCGGCATGCCAGCTCCTACTACCGAGGGGAAGAACTCTTGGCTGGTGAAGCTCCTTCGGAGCGAGCTCAGTTACGAAGCCTTTTCTGAAAGTAAGTTTCTTTCAAAGTTTTTTCAGCATAAGTGCCTGTGGACTTACATTGATTTCTTCCCTCTTTTTCAGTGATGGGGGAGGAGTCTGCTGCCTACTACAGGTCTCTCTTCCTTGGTCAGGCCAAGAAGAGAGAACAAAAGAAGAGGCGCAAGGCTTCTGGGAGCGGATCATCTTCGGCTAAGAAGGCCAAGGACACCCCTCTTCCCCCTCCGGAGGACATTTCAGAAGTCAGCGATGTTATTGCTACTTCCACCAAGGTTGGCGATGTCATTGCAACTTCTACAGAGGTTGCAACTTTGTCCAAGCCTGAAACTGCCGGGCGGTTCTTGCCGAGGTGGCCGTTCCTGCCCTTCCGAGTCCCGCCACGTCGGTGGATATGTTAGGCTCTTCGGAGGATCGTCCCACTGAAGATTTAGAAAAACACAAAAGGGCCAAGGGCAAACATATTCCTGCCGACGTGGAGGAGTTCGGTGACTCTGATGACGACTGTACCGAGGTCGCGCCAGGTTTGTCTCTTTTTCCCTGCAATTAACTTACAATTTTTATAATCAAGGAATTTTTACCTGATACGATGCATGTTTCTTTTTGCAGAGGATCCAGCACCCCTGGCTTGGAAGATTGAGCACACCTGAAAGAGGGATCTTCGGGATTCTCATGTCTCGAAGAACAAAGTCCCAAGGGAGCCGTTCTGGTCTTTCACAGAGGACATGAATCTGTTCTCCGTGGATTGTTAGGAAATGGCTCCCCAAATGGCGAGGGGCGTGCTTACTCAGACATCCTTCAAGATAGTCACCGAGGAGTATGCCTCCGAGGATGCCCTTGCTACAAAAGTTTCCCAGCATGCTGCTCAGGTAACTCTTCAGGCTCTTCACTTTTCCTTCCCACTTTTTGCCTAAGTTTTTTTGGCTTTCCTTGTGCAAATTTCGCTAAGTACCTTTTTTTTTTTGTAGCTTCTGGTGTATAGTGGGTACCTCTGAGCTTGGGCAGCAAAGCAATCTTCGGTCCGAGCTTGGGCTGAAGACAAATTGGAGAAGGCCAAAGTCTTTTGTGCCAACTCGGTACTGACGAACACCAAGTTGAGCTAAATTTGCAAGGAGAAAATTGCCAGTCTTCGGGAGGAATTCTTAAAGGTCCAAGAAGAGCTCTTGAAGGATTTTTCAGAGAAGATGTCCGACCTTGGTGGCAAACTAGTTAGCCTGACTTCGGCCAACGAGACCCTCCAAAAGGAAAACGAATGGGAGTCTGCGCTCTTGGTGAAGGTAACGGCTGAAAATGCTGAACTCCAGGCCAAGGTCGACTTGCTGAAGGAGGGTTCGAAGAAGAAGAAGAAAATCGAGGAGCTGGAGAAGGAGATTTCCGACCTTCAGCAAGAGGTTTCGGATCTTCAACATGAGGCGGATGAGTTGGACGTTGAAAGAGACAAAGCTGTCCAGACGTCCAAGGTTGCTTTTCAGGACGGCTTCTGCCTAGCTCATCATCAGTTTTTGAATAAGTATCCAGACCTCGATCCTTCCTTTCTAGCTGCCCTGGATATTCCCGGGGGACCACGGTGGATGTGGTCAAGAGTCGAGTTCCTTAACCTGCCATTTCCTCCTCCTGCACCAAAGGTGGCGGTAAAAGATTCAGGAGCCGAAGCTTCCCATGGCACCGGGGTCCCTTAGATATTCTAGGACCTTTGGCTTCTTCTTTTTCTTTGTACTCTTCTTCTTGTAATCTTCTTCTCCTTGTATCAAGACCTTCTTCAATGAATTTTCTTCCATGATTTTGGCTTAGTCTTTTTGAGCAATTTTTGTTTCCCACTTGTCCCGACCACTTTCGGTCAAGGGACTTCGGTACTTTCTTTGCTCGTTTTCGTCTGCCATTCTTCAAGAGGTCTTTCGTAGTTGGAGAAGTTCCCTTAGGCAAAGTTTAGCCTACCCCTTGCTGGCCGTGTTCGGTAGACTTGCCTTCTTTCGGGCATATATAACCCAACTAACTTTGGAAGGAACAGGAGACTTTCGGGAGTCCACGCTTCAGCTTTGTTCGGCAAACATTCTCAGAAAAGGGAAAACTTTCTGTACTTAGACAAATTTCCGGCTTTCACCATTTCTTGTCTGAAAAATTCTAAGTGTATAATTTTTTTAAGGCGCCTGAGTGCCTTGTATTTTTCAGTTTTCCTTCTTCGGTGTTGCCAAGCTTGTATGCTCTGATTCGAACCTTGTTTAAGACCCAATAAGGCCCTTTCCCGTTTGGCCGAAGTACCCCATAGGACGGTTTTCGGGGTTCTAATTTTGCCTTTCAGGGGCGAGGTCTCTTTTTCCTTGTTCCTTTTGGCCTATCATGAAGATTTGCACTTACGGCCACCTTTTTTCGAAAAGGCCTCCTTTCGAGCTTGGCCGTTTCTCAGTGTTTGACAACTATGTCGAGCTTAGTTCTCAACCCGAGGTCACTTCCTCTCTGTCAAACATCTGTATGCTGGCTGAACTTCTTCAAATCGATAATAGCTTTCTTGTACTAGGGATAAGCGAGAAAAGTGTCTCCTCCTCGGTCCCTCAGGGAGTTGTCTGATAACTCCTTGGTACAGTAGGAAGTTCTCCTGGCCATTTTCCCTTTGTATTTCTCACAGTCCCTCTTTTATAGCTTTTTTGGCAACTCTGCTTATCTGTTGCTCGGGGGCTGAGCTAGTGGGGCGAAGTGCCTTTTTCTTCCGAGGTCGGCGGTGAATTATTGAAATCCCTTGTTCATAGACTGGAAATCATTACTGGCCAGTGTCACTGTCGGTATGCCAAATTAGCATATTATGTTCTTTCAGACAAACTTTTTGTGGACCTTTTGCCAGCATGGTTGCTAGGAGTTCTGCCTTACCCCACTCAATGAAGTAGTCCTCTACTATCACGCAGAACTTCACATCTCCGAGTGCTGTTTGGGGTGGCTCAGTGCAATCTTTCCGAGGTTATCCACTCCGAAGGCAGTCTTCAGGTGCTAGCGTGTCTCTGGCCGTTTTCACACCTCTTGGACGAATTGTCCTGCACCCTTTTTACCGATATATATATATTTCTATAATGGAGTTGCGTACCTTTGCCTGCATAGTTTTTCCTTAGTCAGGAAATATCGTCCGGAACGTCTTTGCACTTTCTGCCTCTTCATGAGGATTCTCGGGACTCTTAGGTTGCGAGATTCCTTTTTGTAGGATCTTTCCGCTTTTTGTGCGAGGTTACTATACCTAGCGTTGCCATGCTTGGATGGGCCAACACTTTTGGTAATCAAATTTGATCATTTTGGTGGCTTCCCTTCCTTCGGGCCCCCGAGGGGGTATCCCAGTGCCCTGATGTTCTACGCTTGGGGTTCCACTGACAAGGAGCTTCCACTCTAGATCTACCTTCGCTTTGTCTCCCTTGTTGGTTTCAGCCTTCCTTACTTCTGGGATTTTCAGTGATCTAGTCTGCCAGTACCTGGGCGTTTACTGCCCTTCTAGGCTTATACACGATATAGCACTCTTTGAGTTCGACGCACAATTTTGATAGTCTTTTTCGAATGCTCTACCCTTTTTCGCTAGGTAGCACAGAGGCGGATTAGTTCGGACAGCGATAACATGTCCTTGGAAGTAGAGTCGGCGCTTTCTACCTGCACGTCAAGTTATAGATGACCTTTCGGGGCAATGGGTTTTGACTTCGTTGCTGAGGAGAAGGTGATTTTTTCCTTGGGTGCAGAACTCTTTCGGCGGGGAGGTCTGGGTCATCCCGACCCTGCTTTTCCCGTAGGTTATACTCCGAGGGGTATGCTTCCCACCGAGGACTTAAATCTCCGTTTCCCAAACTCTTGCGAATTGACACGGGATGCTCTTCCCATCGAGATACCGATGGGGAGGGCCTTGGGCCCGAATTTAGCTGCGGCCTTCTTTGGCTTGACTACTGCATCATTTCGACCATGCCAGGGCATGGGAATTTGCGCAAGAAGCCTATGGTGATAGTCAGAGGGCGTTCACCCTCGGGTAGGGAATTCCTTGCTGCCATTATTCGGTTGCCCGTTGAATCTCTAGTGTGGACGGGGACCTCGGGAGTCCCCTCTCCTTAGAACGCTGAGCTTCAACTTCAGCAACCTGGGTGTGAGTTCCCACAGGCGGCACCAGATGATGCAGTCTGGTGGTGCGGAGCTAGCATCTCCACTGTGTGCAGTGGTGAAGGCAGCAGGAGGTCCTGGAGGCAAGGGTTAGTCTAGAAGGAAGGCGTTCGGGGTGGATCACCTTAAGTGATGGCTGGCATCTTCTTGGTCACGTGGTAGGTGAGAACGGGAGGTACCTCCGGCGTGGGAGAGAGCCCAGAACAGTGATTCTTCAGGGAGACCTGGCTGAAACACTCAGAAAACAGGGGTTAGGAGGCCCCGGGGGTGGTTTTCCGGGGGGGAACCTCCGACGCCCAATTCAGTGCTTTGAGAAAGAGAGATAGTCAGTAATAAGCACAAGGGACTCTTGCCTAGCGTGTTTTTCTAAGGGCCGAAGGGAGAGTATTCAGGCGAAGGGAGAGTTTTCAGGTGGAAGGAGTAGAGCGTCCTCTGTTTTCCAGCCTCTCTCTCTGTCCTCTCGCCAAAAAGCCCCATTTTCCTATGATGATTTGCCTTGTATAAAAGGAAGAGGGTGACCCCTTCAGATGATGACAAGTGTACGGCACGTGTATGGTTGGATGGTGTTCGTACTTCTAGGCGTGGGGGCCCCTAGCCACCTGCAGGCTCCTCGGGCCGTGACTTGTAGCCCTTCGTGACAGGACATTAGACTGCGATGGCGTGTCACAGCGTATCTGAAGGTGGCGTGTTGGAGACGTATGTGAGTAGAGTGTCAGAGACTCCTTGATAGCTTTTGCCGTACAACCGACGTCCCTTTGGTTGATGTCTCATTTCGGGCTGAGGAGCCTTTTTTCGGAGTCAGGCTGGAACTTTGGTGTCTCCGCCTTCGGGGGCTTTTCTCCCTCGGAGGGTGATTGGTCCTTCTCCCCCGAAGCTGGTTCGGTCGGCTTCCCGAAGGAGGCGCTGCGCTAGCTCTCGAAGTTGGAATTGGCGAGCTACCGAGGTCGTGTGCCTCAGGTGTCTGGCTCTCTGTTTTCCGTGGTCGGTGGGTAAATAGGGCGATAGCACTTCGGCTATCAGACAACGTGTCCTTGGAAGTAGAGTCGCAGCCTTCTTCCTGCAAGTACCAAGGCGTAGACGGCCTTTTGGGGCAACGAGTATTTGACTTTGTTGCCGAGGAGACGGTGACTTTCCTCGGGTGTAGAACTCCTTCGACAGGGAGGTCTGGGTCATCTTGACCCTGTTTTTCCCAAAGGTCGCATTCCGAGGGGTATGCTTCCCGTCGAGGACTCATCTTGTTAATCTCTGCTTCCCCAAACTGCTGTGAGTTGATGTGGGACTCTTCTCCCGACGAGGTACTGATGAGGAAGGCCTTCAGCCCGAATTTGGCTGTGGCCATCTTCGGTCTAACTGCTGCATCATTTCAGCCAGGACAGAGGGTGGGAACTTGCGCAGGAAGGCCATGGTAATAGTCAGAGGACGTTCATCGTCGGGTAGGGAAGTCCCTGCTGCAGTTGTTTGGTTGCCAGTTGGACCTCTGGCCCGGACGGGGACCTCAGAAGTCCCTTGTCCTTAGAACGCTGAGTTTCAACAACGACGACCTGGGAGTGCTTGCCACAGATGGCGCCAAATGGTGCCCATCAGCATCATCTCCACTGTGTGTCGTGGTGAATGCGACAGGGACTTCAGGAGGTGTAGGCAAGTCCCGAAAGAAGGTGGTCTGTGTGGATCACCTGTGATGGCCGGTAGCATCTTCGTGTGGCAGGCATGGTGAGGACAAGAAAGACTTCTGGTATGGGAGAGAGCCCAAAAAGGGGATTCCTTAAGAGGACCTACCTAAAACACTTAAAAAATAGGGGTTGGGAGGTCCCCGGAGTCTTTTTCCGGGGAGGAGCCTCCGACGCCCAAGTCAGTGCTTTGAGAGGTGGAGAGGGTGTAGTAAGCACAAGAGACTCTTGCTTGGCGTGTTTCCTAGGGGGCTGAAAGGAGAGGATTCAGGACGGAGAGAGGAGAGAGATCCAGCCTACTACTGATGCCTTTGGATTGTGACACGTGTATGGATGGATGTCATCCGAACTTCTACGCGTGGGGGCCCCTAGCCGCCTGCAGGCTCTTCGGGCTGCGAGCTGCGACAAGCGCAATCCTACATGACAGGACGTGGGCAGTGGCGACTTGTCAGAGTGCATATGAGGGCGGCGTGCAGGGTGTGCGGGCGGAATGTTAGAGACTCCTTGATGGCTCTTGCGATACCTCTGAGGTCCCCTTGGTTGATGTCTCCCTTCAGAGTGAGGGGCCTTTTCTCGGAGTCAGACTGGTACTTTGGGGTATTCCCTAGCTCCGAAGTTAGTCCTTCGGGGGACTTTCTCCTATAGAAGGTAGCTGGTTCTTATCCCCCAAAGCTGGTTTGGTCGCCTTCGCGAAGAAGGGGATACGCTAGTTTCCCGAAGTTGGAATTGGCGGACTATCGAGGTCGTGTATCTCAGGTGTCTGGCTCCCTCATTTCCGGGGTGGTCAGGTGACCAGGGCGATAGCACTTCAGCTATCAGTAGATCACTCGGGAAGGCTTTTGAAGTGGTACGTTGAGGTCGGTGGATACGATATCATGTATGAGCCAAGAAAGGCAATAAAATCTTATGCATTGGAAGATTTCATTGCCGAAGTGCCAATGGCCGAAGATAGCCCATCTGACTTCAGAAAATAGGAACTTGAGTGGACTCTGTTTTGTTGACGGGGCCTCCGGCTCTGAACATCAAGGAGCTGGAGTAATTCTTCACGGTCCCGAAGGCATGGAAGCTACAAAAGCCATCAAATTCGGGTTTAATGTCACCAACAATATGGCAGAATATGAAGCCCTCATAGCAGGTCTGCGCTTGCCAGAAGAATTGGTGTGAAGAACCTAAAAGCCCACAACGATTCTCAATTGGTGGTCCGACAGATGGCGAGGGACTATAGCGCGAAAGACCCAACTTTGGCCAAGTATCGCGAGCTCGTATCAAAACTCATCCAGGAATTTGATGTAGTGCACATTGAGAATATGCCTCGCCGAGATAACATTGAAGCGGATACCCTGGCCAAATAAAAAAAGTTCACTGAAGTTCTAAGCCACCCGAGCATAGCAACCTCAGAAAGAGGATGGAAAAATCCCATAAAAAAGTATCTTGCAACCTCAGAGCTACCCGAAGACCCTGACGAAGCAGTGAAAGTGCGAAGGCGTTCCGGATGATATTTCTTAATCGGTGAAGAATTATACTGACAAGGGTATGTAGGCCCACTGCAAAGGTGTGTCAGGAAAGTGGATGTAAAGGCAGTCCTCAAAAAAGTCCATGAGGGGACCTGTGGTTCCCACATAGGAACTGACGCCCTCGCAAGAGTGCTACTCCGCTAGGGGTACTTCTGGCCCACCCTAAGAAAGGACATGAGGTAGTTCGTCCAAAAATGTGACAATTTCCAAAGGCATTCCAGCATTCAGAGACTGCCCTCAGAGATGATAACCTCGGTTAACTACCCTGGTCTCTTCACAGTATATGGTATCGACCTTATCGGACCTTCCCCAACCGCACCCGGAGGAGTAAAGTTCTACGTGGTCGCAGTGGATTACTTCTTTAAATGGGTAGAGGCAAAGTCCCTGGCAACAATTTCAGTGAAGGACATACAAAAATTTCTCTGGAAGAAGATCATATGCAGGTTCGGCATACCGAGGGTAATAATGGCCGACAACAGTTCCCAGTTTATTGACATGGGATTCTATGAATTCATCACCAACCTCGTGATAAAAATGCAGTTCACTCCGGTAACTCATCCCTATAGCGACGGACAGGTAGAGGTGTCTAGTAGAACCATAAAAGATGGTTTGAAAAAGAGATTGAGGGAAGCAAAAGGAAAATGGCTAAGAGAACTCCCCAGTGTGCTGTGGAGTTATCGAACAACACCCCGAAGAGCCACAGGGGAGACGCCTTTCTCGCTCATCTTCGGCACAGAAGCCATCATTCCTATTGAGGTAGTCCAACCGTCGGTTAGGATATAAGTGTTCGACAAAGAAGGCAATGACCTCAGATTGAGAGCTAAGCTTGACGTAGTTGACAAACACAGAGAAGTAGCTGAACTTAGAAGAAAAGCCTTTCAACAAAGTGTGGCCATGGCTGCGAACTTGCACATCAAATGAAAAGGAATTAGGAATGGAGACCTTGTACTTCGGAAGGCTAAGTTTGAAGCCCGAAGACCAACTCACGGAGTACTTCGGGCTAACTGGGAAGGACCCTATTTAGTCCTTGATGAGGTTTGGCCAGGAGTCTATAAGCTCGGAAGTACCAAAGGCAGGGAAATGAAGAACACATGGCATTCAGACACTTTGAAAAAGTTTTACACTTAGAAAAATTTCTAAGTAAGAAACTTCTAGGTGTAAAATTCCTTGAAAAAAATTTCTAAGTACAAAAAAGTTCCTGGGAAAAGAAGCCCCACCTAAGCAACCCAACCAAGCGAGGTGCGAATATTGACTTGCAAAAAAGTCACATATTTTCTTCGAAGGTGCGTTAACGGAACACGGCTAGTAAAAATAGGCAAAGGTTTGCCAAAAGACAATCGTCGAAATTAATGTTACACCGAACTTGGTCAAACTTAGAAGAAAACGTGGAGAAACGTCTTCCCGAGGGTCATCGACCGAAAGTGGTCAAACTATCCCTCGGAGCCAGAAATTACTTAAGGAAAAACTTGCCTTGAGACTTAGCCAAAATTTGGAGGAAAGATAGAATTTTATTAACAAGGAGCCTTGTTACAAGGAGGAGGCTACAAAAAGAAGGTTACAAAGAAAAAAGAAGAAGTAAAGCCCTGGACGCCTAAGAGACCCTGCCATCGTGAGGAGCTCCATCACCAACGTCCTTTGCCCGACCTTCGGTGCCGGAGGATGGGAAAATGGCAGGTTGAAGTTCTTAATCTTTGGCCAAGTCCAGCGAGGCCCCCCAGGGATGTTCAGAGCAGCCAAGAATGAGAGGTCGAGGTCTGGATACTTCGCCAATACTTGGTGTCGTGCCAGACAGAAGCCATCTTGGAAAGCAACTTTAGTTGCCTGATTAGCCTTGTCTTTCTCAACAGAAAAGTCTTCCACCTCATCCTTCAAATCAGCGACCTCGTTCTCCAGCTTCTTCATCTTTTTCTTCTTCTTCGTCTCCTTTTTCAGTGCCTCGACCTCGGCCTGAAGGTCTGCATTTTCAACGAGGGCCTTCGTCAGGAGAGTAGAGTCTTCCTCCTTCTCCTTTTGATAGGCCTCGTTCACCGAAGTCAGCTCGACGACCTTCACACCGAGGTCAGACATCTTCTTGGAGAAATCCTTTAAGAGCTCCTCCTGACCCCTCAAGAATTCCTCCCGAAGTTTGGCAACCTCCTCCTTGGTTATTTCGCTTAACTCGGCATTCTTGACGACCGAATTGGCACAAAAAACCTTGGCCTTCTCCATACGGTCTTCGGTCTAAGACCGGACTGAAGATTATTTTGCTACCCAAGCTCTAAAATATCCGGTGTACACCAAGAGCTATGAAAAAGAAGGACATTCGGTGAAGATTTACAAAAGAAAACCAAAACACTTAGGAAAACTTGAAGGGTTTGAAGAATACCTGGGCAGCGTGCTAGGACATCCTGGTAGTGAGGACCTCTTCATTCGGGCACTCATCTACCAGGGATCTAAAAGTGGCTTGGGTGAGCACGCGCTTTGCCATTTGGGGAGCCATTTGCTGGCTGTCTTCAGAGAAAAAATGCATGTCCTCCGTGAAGGTCCAGAAAGGCTCCCTCGGAACCTTATCCTTCGGGATATGGGAGTCCCAAAGGGCCCACCTTTGGGCGTGCTCCACCATCCATACCGAGAGCACCAGTTCTTCTGCAAAGTCACCCCCCAGTTCCATCAGTATGTTGTCCCTTAGCCATATGTCTAAAAGATGGAGAATCCTAAAACTTTTTGAATTTATGAAGAAATGGCTAAGAGGCAAACCTGGCAGAACCTCGACAACATCATCATCAGAGTCGCAGACCTCCTCCACCTTGGCAGGGATGTGTTTACCCTTGTTTCTCGTATGCTCTTCGATCTCTTCAGCGGAGGGGCCTCCTGCCGAAATACCCAGGATGTCCGCCAAAATGACAGGACTCCCGGAAACGGGGACGGTAGTTGCCTCCGATGGCGGGTCGGCATGGGCCGAAGACTAGTCCCCGACCTCCGTAGCATCCTCCAGGGGAGGGGGGAGAAGGTCCTTCTTCACCTTTTTGGCCGAAGATTGCCCCTCTCCAGATGCCTTCTGCCTTTTCGGGGCGGATTTCTTCTTCTGTTCGCCCTTCTCGGCTTGGCCGAGGAACGGAGACATGTAGAAATCCACAGATTGATCACTCATTTCTGGAAAAGAAATAAAACATCAGTGTAAGTCCGTAGGGATACTTATGCCAAAACTTGGAAAGGGACTTACTCTTAACGAGGGCTTCGAATGTGAGCTCCTTATGAAGGAGCATCACCAACCATGACTTCTTCCCGTCGATGGCAGGAGCTAGCATGCCGAGGTCAGTCTTGTGCTCCTTGATCACCCCTAACTCCCAAAGGACCTCTTCGGTCATGAAGTCCCACTTGGTGGGGAAGGGATACAACGAGCCGAGGGAGCCTCGGCATCCTAGTCGGCGATAGCTCGGATACGGCTTTCAAAATCCTCAAACCTCGCCGCCAACTCAGGAGTTAGCAACTTTTTGGGACCTACAACATCCATCTCCAACGTCCCCCAGGCCCACTTGGTCGGCACATGCGACCATCCCTCTGCAACCTTCAGGAAAAAGAACTTCTTTTGCCACCCTCGCCAACTGTCTTTAGTGCTAAAGGTGAACATGTATTTTCTGCTCCCAGATCCCCGAGGTAGCAAGAAATATAAGCCACCCTTCGGGACCGGATAGAGCTTGTAGTACTGCAGGAAAATGATAAAGTGGGGTTCTATCTTGAAAACCCCATACATGCAGAGAAAAGCGTTAAAATAAGAATATGAATTGGGAGGAAGCTGATTCACGGCTATGCCATGGAATTTGCAAAAGTCGTAAATCATCTTCGGTAGAGGAAACCAAAGTCTGGCCTTCAGCTAGGCTCGAAAAATAATAACCTTGCTGCTATCGTTCATGAAACTGAAATGGCCGGGATGGGGTAGTCTGGTGGTGACATAAGAAGGAAAAAAAAATTAGTTGTCCACTTCGCTAATTTCTCCGAAGTGGTACAACAAGGGTGATGATGGCGTCGGGTTCGCCATCGTTTATGTCCCCGCAGTGGCTCCACGACGGGGGTGACAGGGACCTCCTGTGGAATGTCGTGTGTGGCCCTCCGATGGAGGATGGCGGGGGTCGTTAAGGATTTCTGGTGCTGGAGAGAGCCTGAAAATGGGACGCCCCCAAGTAGTCCAGCCTGAAACATACAGAGAACAGGGGTTAAGAGGTCCCCGGAGTGGTTTTCCGAGGAGGAGCCTCCGACGCCCAAGTCAGTGCCTCTAAATGACAAGGAGTAAGCACAAAATAGATTTGCGGGGGGTATTTCTCCGGTATGCACAGAAGGGGAAGAATCTCGCCGGAGGTGCTTTTCTGGCATGTTTAGAGAGAAAAGAGAAGGCTAGAACTCTGAAGCCCTCCAAAAGGTCTCATGTCCCCCCTTCTCAAGAGCCTTTCCTGCTGTAAATAGGGAAAATGAGCCCCTTTGATTGTGACACGTGTATGGACGGATGCCATCCGTACCTCTAAGCAGAAAGAGGGGCCAGCCGTATGCAGGCTTTCTTGGGCAGTGATTTGTCGAGAATTGTGTCTCGGTGTGCCAGGGCACGGACTACAGTGGCCTGTCAGAATGCTTGAGGTCAACATCTAGTGCGTACGGGCGAACATGTCAGAGACTCCTTTGCATCACCCATCGCTCCTTTGAGGTCCCTTCGGTCGACGTTACTTTTTAGGGGGACGAACAGGGACCTCTCCCCGGGGTGATACCGTCTCTCCGGGGTTACCCACTCTTCTGAAGTCGGTTCGTTCATCCTCTGATGGAGAGGCGATATGGAAATTTTCTGAGGTCGGTACAATGGGGGTTCCGAGGTCATATATGTCAGGGGTGTGGCCCCCTCCTCCGAAGTCAGTGGTCAGGGCGATAGCACTTCGGCCTTCATATGCCCTCCTTCAGAAAGTCGGAGTGTAACTTCGGCTTGTAGCCCTTTTAGGAGCACTTTTCAGAGGATCCGGCTTATATCGTTTACAAGGAAGTTACTTTGCTATTTTAAGGGCATAGTCCACTCGGGCGGATGTCGCATACTTGATTTTCGGCGTCCTCGAGATTTCCAATCTTAATTGTTCTGTCTTAAATTAGAGGACTGTCATGCCTTGAAACTGGGCGTGCGATGGCCAGGGGCCTCATCGTTTAGAGTCATGATGACTGGAGAAGAGACTTCTGGGAGGAAGAACGCCTGGTGGATTGGATCGCCCAAAGGAGAGTGCCTGAAAGCTTAGAAACAAAGGGTTAGGAGGCCCCCGGAGTGTTTTTCCGGGGGGGGGAGCCTCTGACGCCCAAGTCAGTGGTGTCTGAGAGAAAGGCAGAGAAAATAGCACAAAGGGCTGAGGAGTCTCGCCTGGTAATTTTCTCAAAGTGTGGGAGCAGTGTTTTGCCAACCAGCCTCCTACCAAGTATTAATTCCTGGTATTTATAGGAGCGCCTAGCCCGTTCAGATCGCGACACGTGTTCGGTCGGATGTTCCTGAATTTCTGAGCGTAGGAGACAGGTAGCTGGTAGCAGGTTGCCTTGAGCCGTGTGCTGCGATGGGCCATCATGTGATTTTGATGGCGTCAGCATGGTAGTGCACCTTTTGAGGCGGATTGTGGCATCTGTGAATGGATGTGTCAGAGGCTTCCTTAAATGCTTCCATAAATGCTCCTGCCGTACTCCCGAGGTCCCTGGGTGAGGTCATCCTTTGGTACGGACAGAGCCTCTTCGGGAAACAAGCCCTCAGTTCGGGGGTTCCCAGTTTCAGGGAGTTCCGCCTTCGGGGATATCATGTTCGGCTCGCTATGTCTGGTGCCGCTTTTCCGAAGGCGATCTGTTCACAACCTTGGGGGGGCAAGTAGTGTCCTCGGGTTTTCCTGGCGTGCCGGGCTCGGAGCTCTTCGGCTATCTCCCGAGGTGCATGATCACACCTTTTCTCGGGTAGCGCCAGTTTCTTCTGGCCATTCTTGTGGCAGGGAGTTCGGCCAGATAGAGGCGATAGCGTTTGGCTATCACATGCCCCCCTTTGGAAAGCCGAAGTGAAGACTTCGGTTTTGCATCTCTTTCCGAGGTTGTTTATGGGAGTCTCTTTGGAAGCTTAACCTGTTCCGAGGATGCGCCTTTTGCCCGAAGATCATGGGCTCTTCGGCCTTGGCCTGTTCTTTGGTGTCTTCGAGGCGGAGCCTGTGCCGAAGATACACCTCTTGCCCGAAGGTCATGGGCTGTTCGGCCATAGCCTGTCTCTTGGCGTCCTCGAGTTGGCCTGCTCTTTGTTTCTGCAGGTCTGTTTGGCCAAGCGTGTCAGTCTGAGCGGCGCGTCCCAGTTTTCCAGGGATGTCAGAAGACGTGTCCCAGTTTTCAAGGGACGCTTGAAGGATGTGTCCCCCATTTTTGCGCAGCGGTTGACACATGGCGCTTTGCCATTGGAGGAGAGTCACGTCGGTTACAGAGGGCGCGCCTTTTCAGGTGCAGAGAGCAGTTACGGTGACGGTTCGCCTCCAAAGGGTACTTATGACGATGTTTCGGTTACCCACCTCTGGCTTTATAAATAGCCCATTCCATCATAAGTTCCCTTTGCTTTTTCTTCTGCTCTTTTCTCTGCTTTGCCCCTGTTCTTGCACTTTCTTGCTTTCTGTGGCGGAGCTACCTTAATCAGAGCTTTTTTCCAGCCAACTTTCACGACGGCGTCCTCAGATTTTGGCAAATCTTTCGGTGGGTTTTTGTTTTCCAGAACGTTTTGATCCCTCTGTTCTTTTGAGTTTTTCTCTGGAAACTGTTTTCTTCCGTTTTCAAACTCGTTTTCATGTCGAAAATGCCCATTCCTGAGAGCTGGCAGCCTCTTTTAGCCCATCCTTGTTGCACCACCCCTGCAAAGTTAGAGAGGTGGAAGAAAAAATTCTTTCTTCCCTCTTACGCCATTACTAGGCTGCCTCGTTCTAGCCATTATGCTTTTTGAAACCATAGTAAGGAGGTTACCATTTTCCGAGCCCAGCTGAAGGCCGGTCTTCGGTATCCTCACCCGAAGATGGTGTGCGAGTTCTGCAAATTTCATGGCATTGCTGTGAACCAGCTTCCCCCGAACTCGTTCTGCTATTTTAACGCCTACCTCTGCATGTGTGGCATCTTCGGGATAGAACCCCATTTTATAATCTTTATGCAGTACTACAAGCTCTCTGTGGTCCCGAAGGGTGGCTTCTATTTCATGCTACCTCGGGGATCCGGGAGCAAGAAATTCATGTTCACCTTCGCCACTAAGGATAGCTGGCGGGGGTGGCAACAGAAGTTCTTCTTCCTGAAGATGGACGAGGCCTGGTCGTACGTTCTGACCAAATGGGCTCAGGGAACACTGGATGTGGACGTTGTTGATCCGAGGATGCTGCTGACCCCAGAGTTGGCTCCCGTGTTCGCGGATTTCGACGCCCGCATTCGGGCTGTCTCTGACTGGGATCCCGAGGTCGCTCCGCGCGCCCTTTACCCTTTTCCAATCAACTGGAAGTTGATGACCGAAGAGGTCCTTCGGGAATTAAAGGTGGTAAAGGAGCACAAGACTGACCTCAAGATGCCAGCTCCTGCCATCGCCGGGAAGGATTCCTGGTTGGTCAAGCTTCTCAAGGAGGAGATTTCTTTCGAAACGTTTGTCGAAAGTGAGTCATCTTCTACTCCTTTGCTGTTTTTTCCTCGGACTTACGCTGATGTTTCTCTCCTTTTTCAGAGATGGGCGACGGGACTGCCGCCTATTACAAGTCCCTTTTCTCCGGCCAAGTGGAGAAGGGGGAGTAGACGAAGAAGGCGGCTTCCCGAAGGCGGAAGTCTATGCTGGCGCGGGGCCTTCGAGGAAACGGGCAAAGAGAGCTGCTCAGGTTCCTCTAGAAGAAATTCCCGAGGAGACTGCCGAGGAGCCTGGGACAGCCGAGATTCCGGCGCCTGAGACTGCTGCTTCCGAGGTCCCTTCAACCGACGTCCCTCCTCAAAGTCCTACTGCGTCGCAGGCCCTCCTTGATGTAGTGGTAGAAGTACCTTCTGCCGAGGAGCGGCGCAGGCGGAAGGGCAAGGGCATTTCGACCGAGGAGGCCGAGGACTCCGAGGACGTCGTTGTCGAGGTTCCACCAGGTTTGTTTCCAGACAAAGTGTACTTCCTTTGTTTTTTCTGGATTGCCTTCTTTGTCTTTAATCTCCTTCTCATTCTTGCCACGCAGGGGAGTTGACTACCCCTGACTGGGCGGCCGAACATGCTCGGAAGCGAGCTCTTCGGGACGCCAAAATCCCGCAAGGGAAGATACCAAAGGAGCCTTTCTGGACGTTCACGGAGGACATGAATTTGTACTCCGAGGACGTTCCTCAAATGGCGAAGGAAATTTCGAAGGGGGTGCTTACCGAGGCCTCCTTCAAGGCTATAGCGGCGGCCCATCCGGGGGATAACACTCTCGCCGCAAAGATCACCGAGCATGCTGCTCAGGTATATCCTTCACAGCTCTTTCCCTTCAATTTTTTTCCTAAGTGTTTGGCTCTTACTGACCTTGCGTTTTATCTTTTTGCAGCTGCTGGGGTACGCCGGCTTTCTCCGAGTTCGGGTGGCCAGGGAGGTTGCCTTCCGAACTTCGGCCACTCAGACCATGAATGAGGCGAGGATCGCACTCGCGGAGTCGGCCGCCAAAAACCAGCAGCTGAAAGAGGCTGCTGAGAAAGAAGTGACTGCCCTTCGGGAGGAGTTCCGGAAGGAAAAAGAAGAATTTCAAAAGGTCTCCTCCCAGAAGATTGCTGACCTCGGTGAACAAATAAAGGGAATGCTCGCCGCCAACGAAGATCTTCTCAAGCACAAGGCTGGTTCTGACAGCCTTATAGTGTCGTTGACGAGTGAGAATAATACTCTCCGGGCTGAGGTCGAGTCTTTGAAGAAGGGGTCCAAGGGGACGCTGGAGATAAAGGCGCTGAAGGAGGAGATCGCTGAACTGGAGGACGAGCTTGACGACCTCGAGCTTGATAAGAACGAGTCTGATCAAATGGCGAAGGTTGCCTTTCAGGACGGCTTCTGCCTTGCTCGTCACCAGGTTCTCCAGAGGTTCCCAGATTTAGACCTCTCTTTTCTGGAGGCCCTAAATATTCCTGAGGGACCTCGGTGGGAATGGTCCAAGGTCGAGCATCTGAAACTTCCTCCTTCAATGCCGGCGCGAAAGGTGGTGGAAAAGGGCGGGCCAGCGAGTGGCTCTCGGGACGCCGCGAACCCTTAGGCTATTTTTTAGGGCCCCTTTTCCTTCCCTTCTACTTTGTACTCCTTCTTCGGTCACTTCTTCTGTAAAGCAGCTTTGCTCTTAATGAAGATTTTTTTTGGCTAAGTCTTTTCTTGCAAGTTTCTTCATTTCCATTGTCCCGAACACGTTCGCTCAAGAGACTTCGGAAAACCTGCGATCAAAGAAACTTTTTTACCTTCCTTTGTCCGAGTGCGTTTTACTCGAGAGACTTTCTGGAAAGTCTGAGAAAATTTGACTAAGTCTTTTTGCAGGCTTTTGCATTTCCATTTTGTCCCGAACATGTTCGCTCGAGGGACTTCGGAAATTCCTTCAGTCAAAAAATTTTCCTTCTTTTCCTATTGTCCCGAGCATGTTTGCTCAAGGGACTTAGGAAAATTTTTGAGATTGCTTTTCCATTTTTTCCCGAGCATGTTTGCTTATTTCGGCGAGTACACGAGATTCTTGCTCAAGGGACTTCGGAAAACCTTCAGTCAAATTTTTGTTTTTCCAGTTGTCCCGAGCATGTTTGCTCAAGGGACTTCGGAAAACCTTTCGCGAGATTTCTCACTTCCCATTTTCCCGAGCACGTTCGCTCAAGGGAGTTCGGAAAATTATCTCTGCGCTGGCTATGGCGAGTACTTCTGCGAGATTTTTTGTTTTCCATCTTTCCCGAGCGTGATGGCTCAAGGGACTTCGGAAAGTCATATCTACGCTTTATCATGGCGAGCATCTTCGCGGAATTCTGTTTTGCACAATTTTGGATACTTAAGAACTTTCCTTAAGAGCATTCTGTACTTACAATTCCTCCGCTTCATCTTAGGCGTAGAATTTTTTCAAGGCGTCTGAGTGCCAAGTATTTTTCAATTCTACGCCTTTGGCGTCGCCAAGTTTGTACACGCCTTTTCGTACTTCGGCGAGAACCAGATAAGGTCCTTCCCAGTTTGCGCGAAGTACTCCGTGGGACGGCCTTCGGGGTGCAAAGTCAGCCTTTCGGAGAACGAGGTCTCCCTTCTTGATTTCTTTTGGCCTGGCCCGTAAGTTTATAGCTGCGGCCACTCTTTGCTGAAAAGCTTTTCTTCTCAGCTCGGCTATTTCTCTGTGTTCGCCGACGAGGTCGAGCTTGGTTCTGAGGCCGAGGTCGTTTCCACCTTCATCAAATATTTGCACCCGTACTGATGGTCTGACTATCTCGACTGGGATAATGGCCTCTGTCCCGAAGACTAGTGAAAAGGGAGTTTCCCCTGTGGCTCTTCGGGGCGTCGTTCGGTAGCTCCACAATACGCTTTGGAGTTCTCCTGGCCATTTCCCTTTTGCTTCTCCCAGTCTCTTTTTCAGGCCATCTTTTATGGTCCTGTTCGATACTTCCACCTGCCCGTTACTTTGGGGGTGAGCTACTGGGGCGAAGTGCATCTTTATTCCGAGGTCGCTGATAAATTCCTGGAATCCTTTGTCTATGAACTGGGATCCATTATCAGCTACTAGTACCCTCGGTATGCCAAATCTGCATACGATGTTCTTCCATACGAACTTCTGCACTTCTTTTGCCGAGATAGTTGCTAGTGGTTCTGCCTCCACCCACTTTGAGAAATAGTCCACTGCTACCACGCAGAATTTCACGCCTCCGGGTGCTGTGGGGAGTGGCCCAATAAGGTCTATACCCCAGACTGCGAAGGGCCAAGGATAGTCTGCCGAAGTTACCATTTCCGAGGGTGTCCTCTGGATTTTTGCATGTCTCTGGCAACTACCGCACTTTCGGACGAACTGCCTTGCGTCCTTTCTCAGGGTAGGCCAGAAGTATCCTTGGCGGAGTATCACTGCTGCAAGGGCATCAGTTCCAATGTGTGAACCACACATGCCTTCGTGAACTTCTTCAAGGACCATTTCAGTATCCTCTTCATTCACACATCTTTGCAGCGGATTCGCATATCCCTGCCGGTATAACTCTTCGCCAATCAGGAAGAATCTTCCGGAGCGTCTTCGCAGTCTTGCAGCATCGCCGGGGTCTTCGGGGAGCAAATTCTCTGCGAGGTATCTTTTTATTGGGTCTTTCCACCCTGTTCCCGAGGTCGCTATGCTCAGCACTGAGATGCTCGGATGGTCTAGCACCTCGGTGTATGTTTTCGACTTCGCCAAGCAATCTGCCTCAGTGTTATTCCGCCGAGGTACATTTTCGATCCGTACGGCGTCAAACTCTTGGATGAGCTTTGCTACTAGCTCATGATATTTTGCCAAGATTGGGTCCTTCGCCCCATAATCTCCTGCCGTCTGCCGAACTACCAGCTGGGAATCGCTGTGAGCCTTTAAGTTTCTCACGCCAATCTTTCTGGCCAAGCGTAATCCCGCTATGAGGGCTTCATACTCAGCTACATTGTTGGTGACGTTGAAGCTGAACTTGATAGCCTTCATTACCTCCAGGCCTTCGGGGCCCCTGATAATTACTCCAGCTCCCTGGTGTTCGGACCCTCGAGGCTCCGTCTGGCTACGTGCAAGGTCCATTCTGGCTCACCCTCTTTTGGATCTGAATGGCTCTCCTCAGTGGTGGGTATTTCGGCGATAAAATCTGCCAGTGCTTGGGCTTTTATGGCCTTCCGAGGCTCATACGTGATTTCGTGTTCGCCCAGCTCTATGCACCACTTGGAGAGCCTTCCCGAATGATCAACTCTCTTCATGACATCCCGTAGTGGCAGACTACTTCGGACGATGATGGGGTGAGCCTGAAAGTATGGTCGCAGCCTTCTCCCTGCAAGCACCAAGGCGTATATAGCTTTTTGAAGCAAAGGGTACCTGACTTCGGCGCCATGCAGGGACTTGCTGACATAGTAGACCGGCCATTGCTTTGGCCCTTCTTCTTTCACGAGGACCGAGCTCACAGCTTTTTCTGTGACGGCGAGGTACAGTACGAGGGGCTCTCCCTCCCGAGGTTGTCGCAGAGTCGGCAGGCTGGCCAGGTAGACTTTGAGTTCTTCCCAGGCCTTTTGGCAATCTTCATCCCAAGGATGATCATTCCTTCCGAGGTCGCCTTCCATCTTTGCTGCCTTTGTGAGGACTTTGAAGAAGGGTCGACACCTATCTCCGTACCTGGAAATAAACCTGCTCAGAGAGGTTATTCTTCCGGTGAGTCTCTGCACGTCTTTGACTGTGGCAGGAGTTCGGAACTCAAGCAGAGCCTTAATCTTCTCGGGGTTAGCGTCGATGCCTCTTTCGGATACCATGTACCCAAGGAATTTTCCCGAGGTCACCCCGAAGATGCACTTCTCAGGATTAAGGCGGATCCCGAAGGCTCTGAGCTTTTGGAAGGTTTCCTCTAAATCTGCAACGTGGTAGCCAGGCAGCTTGCTCTTGACTATCATATCATCAACATACACCTCCATGTTTCTCCCCATTTGGTCTTTAAAGACCTTGTTCATCAACCTCTGGTAGGTGGCTCCTTGCATTTTTTAGCCCGAAGGGCATCCTGATATAGTAATATGTTCCTCCCTCGGTGATGAAGGCAGTCTTCTCTTCATCTTCGGGGTCCATCCTTATCTGATGGTAGCCACTGAAGGCGTCTAGGAAACTTAGGAGCCCATACTCAACAGTTGCATTTACCAGTTGATCTATTGGCGGCAGAGGGTATGAGTCTTTCGGGCAAGCATCGTTCAAGTTTCTGAAGTCGATGCACATCCGGAGTTTGCTGCTACCTTCTTTTGTGGCAATGACCACGTTGCTTAACCATTCGGGGTACTTGACCTCCCTGATAACTTCAGCATCTAGGAGACGCTGGACTTCGGTTTTGACAAAGTTGCTTTTGTGGGCTGAGATGCTTCGTTTCTTTTGCCGGACAGGTTTTGCTTCCGGGCTTACTTTGAGGCTATGCTGTATTATGCCAGGGTTTACCCCTGGCATGTCTTTCGGCGAGTAGGCAAACAGATCTTTATTTTCTAGCAAAAAGGATACAAGATTTTCCTTGTCACCTTCGGCCAAGCTCTTCCCTATTCGGGTAGATTGACCTGGGACAAGCTCTACTGCTTCCGTTTCTGCTTTGGCGAGATCTTCTTCTTTGCCTTTTTCTAGCGCCTTTGCCTCCATCGTTTGTGCGAGGTTGCTCGCCGGAGCCTTTCGTGCTTTTACAAACACCTTTCTTACCTCGGCTTGGTCTATGAAGACCTCTGCATCTCCATCCTTGGTGGCGAATGTGACAGTCAAGTACTTCACATCAGGGCGAATGTGCAGGTTTCCCTGTGTCTGCCTTCCAAGGATGGCGTTGTACGAGGACGGGACGTCCATGACGATGAATCTTGCCATTGTGGAGGCGTACAACTCAGCTGCTCCGTTTACCGAAGTCCCTTTCATCATCAAGGGGAGGTCGATCCATCCGAGGACGGGTAGTTCGGATGGCCCAACGCCGAAGGTGGGCGTAGTGACAGGTTTAAGTTCGCTGCTGGAGATGCCCAAGCTCGGCAGTAAGTGCGAGAATAGGACGTCAGCATTTGAGCCATCATCAAGCAACACTCTCTTGACGTCCCAGTTCCCTATTCTCGCCATTATCAGCAGCGGGTCGTCGTGGGGGAAGACGACGGTGGAGCCATCTTTGCGAGCCAGTTTCTTTGATGGACTTTGATACTCCATGACTGCAATTTCTCTGGCCTTCCGCTTTCTTTCCGAGGATGGGAGCCCAGTGGTGATTGTTTGGATAACCCCTGCCGGAGGTGGAGGGCGCCTTTTTGGACTTCGGTTTCTCCGCCTGTCGGAGTCATAGTCCTCATCTTCGGCCCTTTCTTCCTCCACTTTTCTGCCTTTCGGGGATGGCATCCGCAGGTATTTCCGAAGTTGGCCCTGCTTTATCAGCGACTCTATGTACTTCTTCAGCTGGAAGCAATCTTCGGTGTCATGACCGTGGTCGCGATGAAACTGGCAGAACTTCTTTGCATTCTTCTTATTATCGGCGGTCATGGCCCTTGGCCGCCGAATCTGCGTCCCTTGCCTTTCCAGCGCCATGAGAATGTTGGTCCGTGTAGTGCTCAATGGTGTGAAACTTTGGGGTTTCCTTCCCCGCATCCTCCGAGGTCGTCCTGCTTGTTCGGTCGGATGCCGAGCTTGCTGATTGGACCCATCGGCGCGGTGGTGATCGGGCTTCGGCCCTGCCATTCTTAGTTCCTCGGCGGTCATGTGCTGTTCTGCCCTTCGGTAAAATTCTCCGAGGGTCTCCGGGGGGTCCTTTGAGAACTCGTAGAACAGCTGTGAGTCTCGCCGAAGGCCCCGTGTCATGGCAAGAATGCGGATTTCGGGCCGGAAGTCTGGGATGCTCAGAGCTTCCCTGTTGAATCTTTCGACATAGTCTCGGATGGTTTCTCCGTTCCTCTGCTCTATGTCGAACATCTGGACAGGCATCTTCGCCGTCGGTCTGCTCCCAATGAACTGCTGGGTGAAGGCTGTGGACAACTCCTGGAACTCAGTGATGGTCCCTGGGGGCAAGGAATTGTACCATGCAGTTGCTGGGCCTGTGAGGGTGACTTCGAAGCACTTGCACATAGTAGCGTCGTCAGCACCGTGCATTATCATGCTGCGTCTGTACTTCGTCAGGTGGGCCTGCGGATCAGTACGACCATCATAAATTTCCAACCGAGGTACTCTGAACTCGCCTGGCATGGCTGCCTTAACGACGGCCTGAGTGAAAGGGGAGTCACCTTCGCAGGATGTTCCCGAGGGTCTGGCCCAAACGGATTTTCTGGCCACTTGTTTTTCCACTCTGTCCAGCCGTGCTAGTATCTTCTCCATGAGCACTGTGGCGCTAGGGCCTTCTTCAGGGAATGAAGATCGTCGGCGCCTCTTCGGGGGGCGAGTTCGGCGCTGAGGGGACAAGGACCTCGCCTCAGGCGACGAACTGCTTCGCTGTGAGACTCTCAGTCGCTTGGACCTGGTTTGTCCCACAGAACGTTTCCCGAGGGCTATAATTTCTGTGGATGATTCTTCGCGAGGGTCTCCACTCCCCAAACTGCGATGTGTAGACTTGGGACTCCTCTCCCGAGGGCGTGTCACTGAGGGGGGTCTCTGGGCCTGTGCTTGCTGCGGCCACCTTCGGCCGATCTGCTGTGTCACTTCAGACACGACCGAACGCTGAAAGTCCCTCAAGAAACTCATGGTGACTACCAGAGGGCGGTCTTCCTCGGGCGCAGAAGTCCCTGGGAGTGTTTGCTTAGCAGCCGGTTGTATCTCAGGCGCGGACGGGGACCTCGGGAGTCCCTTGTCCTTAGAACGCCGAGTCTTAACGACGGCGATCTCAGAGCGGGTTCCCACAGACGGCGCCAAATGATGGCTAGGGGCCTCATCGTTTATAGTCATGGTGACTGGTGGAGAGACTTCTGGGAGGAGGAACGCCAGGTGGATTGGACAGCCCAAAGGAGAGCACCTGAAAGCTCAGAAACAAAAGGTTAGGAGGCCCCCGAAGTGTTTTTCCGGGGGGAGCCTCCGACGCCCAAGTCAGTGGTGGCCGAGAGAAAGGCAGAAAAAATAGCACAAAGGGCTGATGAGTTTTGCCTGGTAATGGGAGCCGTATTTCGCCAGCTAACCAACCTCTTGTCTGGTACTAACTCCTGGTATTTATAAGAGTGCCTAGCCCGTTCAGATCACGACACGTGTTCGGTCGGACGTTCCTGACTTTCTGGGCATAGGAGACAGATAGTAGGTTACCTTGAGCCATGTGCTGAGACGGGCCATGATGTGATTTTGATGGCGTCAGCGTGGCAGAGCGCCTTTTGAGGCGGATTGTGGCGTCTGTGATTGGATGTGTCAGAGGCTTCCTTAAATGCTTCCATAAATCTCCTGCCGTACTCCCGAGGTCCCTGGGTGAGGTCGTCCTTTGGTACGGACAGAGCCTCTTCGGGAAACAAGCCCTGAGCTCGGGGGTTCCCAGCTTCAGGGAGTTCCGCCTTCGGGGATATCATGTTCGGCTCACTGTGTCTGGTGCCGCTTTTCCGAAGGCGATCTGTTCACAACCTTGGGGGGCCGAGTAGTGTCCTCGGGTTTTCCTGGCGTGCCGGGCTCGGAGCTCTTCGGCTATCTCCCGAGGTGCATGATCACACCTTTTCTCGGGTAGCGCCAGTTCTTCTGGCCATTCTTGTGGCAGGGAGTTCGGCCAGATCGAGGCGATAGCGTTTGGCTATCAGCGTGTCAATCTGGGGATGCACCCAATTCTTCAGGATGTCAGAAAACGTGCCCTAGTTTTTCGCAATGATCGACACGTGGCAAGCGTCACTTGGGATGGCACTTTTTTTTGTGCGGGAAGAGTAATCACGGTGACGTTTCACTCCCACGCAGCAGTTATGACGCATTTTCAATAGCCTTTGGCTATCACCTGCTCTATATAAGCTTCCCCTTTCCTTTCTTTTCATTTGTTTTTTCTTCACTTTCACTCTTGCTCTCGTTTTCTCTCGCCTTTTCCATCTCTTTCAGCGACGGTCTGCACAGCGGAGCGATTTTCGGTGATTATTTACGACGGCATCTCTTTCAGCGACGGTCTTCACGGCGGAGCGATTTTCGGCCATTATATACGACGGCATCCAGGAATCCTGATTTCGGCAAAGCTTTTCGTGAGTGCCTTTCTCAGGAATCGTTCGACTTCTGCTAACCTCTCAGCCTCCCGAAGTCGTATTTTTTTCAGTTTTTGCTGACGTTTTCCTTTCTTCCCGGAAGCTCTTCTTCTGGCTAACCGTTTTTGGACTCACATCCTAAGCTTGAGTGGCCTTTTTGGACTCATATTGATGCTTTTCCCCCTTTTTCAGAGATGGCTGACGATTCTGCCGCCTACTACAAGAGTCTCTTCCTTGGTCAGGTAGAGAAGGGAGAACAAGCAAAGAAAAGTGGCTCCAAAAGACGTAAGTCTACTGGGAGCGGACCGTCTTCGGCCAAGAAGTCAAAGAAGAGAGCCCTTACTCCACCTTCGGAAGATGTGGTGGAGGTTGATGAAGTTATTGCTACCCCTACCAAGGTTGATATCTCAACCGATGCGATAGCCACTTCCACCGACGCGATTACAACCTTCGCCATGGTTGATGTCACTCCGATATCTACCAGGGCTTCTGCCCCCTCCGAAGTAGCTGCAACATCTTCTCAGGCTGTTACTGCTGCAGCCGAGGTGCCCGCCGGAGTAGTCACCCTTTTCACTCCGTCGAGTCCTACCTCGTTGGTGGGGCTTTTAGGCTCTTTGCCCGAGAGTCCTACTGTTAAAAAGCTGGAGAGACGTCGCAAGGACAAAGGCGAGCACATTCCGGCCTTTGTGGAGGAGGCTACTGGGGTTGCGCCAGGTTTGTGTCCAATTCTTTTTTGACACCTCCTCCCTCATAACTTGTGCTTTCAGGGAGCCCTTCCTGACTTGCGCCTATCCATTTTACAGAGGACCGAGCGGCCCCAGTATGGATGGTTGACCATGCCCGAAGACGGGCTCTCCGGGACTCCCTTCTCCCGAAAGACAAGGATCCGAGGGAGCCGTTTTGGTCTTTCACGGAGGACATGAACTTGTTCTCCAGGGATTGTCAAGAGATGGCTCCCCAGATGGCGAGGGGTGTTCTTACCGAGGCTTCTTCTAAGGCAGTTGCCGAGGAGTGTGCTTCTGGGGATATCCTCGCCGCTAGAGTTTCTGAGTGCGCAGCTCAGGTGATCTTTTTGGCCTCCTCTCTTTTGCCCAAGTGTTTTGCCTTTCTTTATGCTGCTTTTACTGAGGATTTTTCTCCTTCTTCTTCGTAGCTTTTGGGGTACAGTGAGCACCTTCGAGTTTGGGCGGCCGAGCAGTCTTCTGCCCGAGCTCGGGCTGAAAGTGAACTAGAGAAGGCCAGGCTTTTCTGTATTAACTCGGACATAGCTAATGTCGAGTTAAGGCGCATAGCCAGGGAGGAGGTGGTCCAGCTCCGGGATGAGTTCGTGATAGGCCAATCAGACCTCCTAAAGGACTTTTCCCGCAAAATGCGGGACCTTGGCGAGGAGGCTGTGCGCTTGACTTCTGCCAATGAGGCCATTCAGAAGGAGAAAGAAGAGGAAGCTGCCCTTCTGAAGAGAACTCTTGCCGAAAAAGCGGCTCTTCAAGCCAGGGTTTATTTTCTGAGGAGGAGTGTGATGAAGAGAAGGAACGTAAAGGGATTGGTGAGGAGGATTTCCGATCTTAAGGAGGAGATCCTGGGTCTCGAGAAGGTGGTTGCTGGTCTTGAAAATGAGGCGGACTTGCTAGACGTAGAAAGGGACAAAGCCGCCCAAATGTCGAAGGTGTCCTTTCAGGACGGCTTTTGTCTAGCTCGCCATCAATTTCTGCAACGGTACCCGGACCTCAAGACCTCATTTCTTTCGGCCCTGGATGTTCCCAAGGGTCCTCGGTGGACTTGGTCGAAAGCTGATCGCCTCAACCTGCCACCTATTCCTCTACTTGCACCGAAGGCGACGGCTAGAGACACGGGAGCCGGAACTTCTCGCGTCACCGGGTATCCTTAGATATCCTAGGGTTTTTCGTTTTCGTGCTTCTCTTGTACTCCTCTTGTACCAAAGACCTTCTTTAATGGATTCTTCTTCATTTCTTCACTTTGAGCAATTTTTTGTTTTCCAGTTGCCCTGGCTACTTTCGGCTAGGGGATTTCAGGAAACCATTCCCTGGCCTTTCTGCTGGCTGATCTCGTTTTCTCGGTTATCAAAGACTTTTTAGGCGAACACTAGATTGCCTTTGATGGACGCCGTGCCATCCTTCTCATGCGTGCTTCAGCCTTGTTCGGCGGGTAACTTGTGCAGGAGAAAAGAGAAATTTCTCTAAGTACCGCCTGTTTACCTAAAAATTCTAAGTATAGAATCGAAATTCTAAGTATAGAACTCTTCTAAGATATTTATCAATTTTCTCCCTTTGATGCTGCCAAGCTGATAATGCTCTCTTTAGGACCTTGCCCTGAATCAAACGAGGTCCTTTTTCTTGGTGGCCGAAGTTCTCCCCTGAGATAGTCCTCGGGGTTCTGTTTGGCCCTTCGGAGAATGAGATCTCCTTTTGGCGTTCAGCGCACTTTTGCGCCTACGGCCACCTTTTACGGAGAAAAACATTTCTCCAGAGCTCGTTCACGCTTCAGGGAGTGGCTCAAGTTTGGTTCCCCATTTCGAGGCTATTTCTTTCTTCGCTGAGCATTCCTGCCGAGCTTGTTCTTTTTTTGGTGGTCGATTTCAGTCGTTAAACCGGGAAACGAGGTCCTCTTTCTTAGCGGCCGAAGTTCTCCTCTGAGGTAGTTCTCGAGGTTCGGTTTTTGGCCTTTCGGAGAACGAGATCTGCTTTTGGAGTTTGGCGCAATTTTGCGCCCACGGCTTCATTTTTCGGAGAAGGCACCTCTCCTGAGCTCGTTCATGCTCCAAGGAGTAGCTCGAGCTCGTTCCCCTAATTCGAGGATATAGAATCTTTTGCCAAGCATTCCTTCCGAGCTCGTTCTTCTTTCGGTGTTTGGCTAATCGGTCGAGTTCAGTTGTCAAACCGAGGTTATTTCCTCTTTCCGCCGAATCACTCGCGCTTCACTTGGTAGCTGTATTGCTCCAAGTGGGCACTGGTCTTTGTAGGCGAGTAAGGAAGGTTTTTTCTCCTTGGTTTTTTAGGAAGTTTGTCTGATAATTCCCAATTTTATCAAGTAATTTTCTCGTCCATTCTAGGTCTTTTCCCCTCTGCTTCTCCCAACCTTTCCATAGTCCCTTGTGCATACTTCTATTCGGGGGCTCCACTTCGGGGTTTCCACTTACTTGTTGCCTTAGAACTAAGCTGGTGAACCGAAATGTCATTTCACTCTGAAGTTTAATGGCGAACTTTTTGGCCTCCTTTGTCTAAAGACTGAAGCCGTTATGCTGCCGGCAAAAATATGCCATCTTCGTGCATCATGTTCCTTTAAGCAGGCTTTTGTATGCCTTTTGCTTGCTTGATCAGTAGGGGTTTTGTCTTGTCTCGCCAAACGAGGTGGTTTACTGTTTTCTCGTAGCATTTTGCTTCAGGCGTTGTTGGAAGTGAACCATATTTTCCGAGGGCTAAGGGCAGTCTCTCGGGGTTACCCACTTCGACGGGAGTCTTTCGGGTATTTTATTCCGAAGGCAGTCTTTCGGGTGTTGGTGCGTTTTTTCTTTTTGGCCATTCTCATCCTTTTTGGACGCATTTGTTCGCACCTCTTTTTGCGCGTTGTTCTGCACCTCTTTCTGCCGATGCCTTTCTATAATGGGCCTGACTTCCCTTCCGACGTTGTTCCTCTTCAATCAAGGAAGACTATCCGGAACATTTTCTGTACTTTTGCCATTTCATCAGGATCTTTGGAAGATGCCTCTTTGTGGGGCATTTTTCCTTCCCTTGTCCCAGGTTTTTTGTTCCCAGCAATGCCGGGCTTGGATAATTCAACACTTTGTTAACCGAATATGCTAGCTCAGGTGACTTCCCCATCCTCGGGCCTCCGAGGTACCGTTCCAATGTCGCAGGGTTTTTGCGCCTGGGATTCCTTCGGCCGGGAGTTCTTTCTTTTGGCTTTCGCCTATACTCGATCTTCGTTGGATTTCCCTTTTTCTGTTTCTGGACTTTCGACAATAGTCTGCTGACGCCTAGGGTTATATTGCCCCTCTAGACTTGTGCGCGATGCAGTATCTTTGGAGTTCGGCGTACTTGCCCGTTTACTCTATTCCCTCTGACGTTGCGCGGGGGTGACTCCTTTTTGGACGATGGTAATGTGTCCGTTGGAGTAGGATCATAGCCTTTTGCCTGTTTAATATCAACGCGTAGGCGTCTTTACAGGGTAGTGGGCTTTGTGTTGCTGTCTGAGGAACAACAACTTTTCTTTGGCCCGAACTCTCTTGACGGAGGGGTCTGGACGGCACCGAATCTACCTTTTCCGTCCATCATGTTCCGAAGGAAAGCACGTCCTTTTGGGTATTCATCCCACTACTCTTTGTTTCCCCCTGAGCCCTTGAGTCACCCCTACTCCCCTCGTCGAAAGGATTGAGAGAGGAGACTTTGGCTCGATGTTTGCACACGAACATCTTCGGCTTATCCACCACAGTATTTCGACCACGGTGACGCGTGGGAAATTATGCAGGAAAGCCATGGCGATATCCAGAGGATGATCATCCCCGGGATGGGAAGTCCCTGTTCCTTAATTGTTCGGCCGCCGGGCGAGTCTCCGGCGCGGATGGGGGCCTCAGGGAGCCTTTTGTCCTTAGAACGCTGAGTTTTTGACCACGGCTGCCTGGAAAATTTCCCACAGACGGCGCCAAATGATGGCGTTGTGTAAGCCATCGTTTGTGTTCCCACCGTGGCTCCACGACAGGGGTGATAGGGACCTCCTGAGGAATGTCGTTGTGGCCGTCTGGTGATGGATGGCGGGAGCCGTGAAGGATTTCCGGTGCTGGAGAGAGCCTGAAAATGGGACGCCCCCAAGTAGTCCAGCCTGAAACATACAGAAAACAGGGGTTATGAGGTCCCCGGAATGGTTTTCCAGGGAGGAGCCTCCGACGCCCAAGTCAGTGCCTCTAAATGACAAGGAGTAAGCACAAAATATATTTGCCGGGAGTATTTCTCTGGTATGCACAGAAGGGGAAGAATCTCGCCGGAGGCGCTTTTCAGGGATATTTTGAGATAAAAGAGAAGGCTAGAACTCTGGAGCCCTCCAAAAGGTCTCATGTCCCCCCCTTTTCTCAAGAGCCTTTCCTGCTGTAAATAGGGGAAAATGAGCCCCTCTGATTGTGACACGTGTATGGACGGATGCCATCCGTACCTCTAAGCAGAAAAAAAGGGCCAGCCGTATGCAGGCTTTATCGGGCAGTGATTTGTCGAGAATCGTGTCTCAGTGTGCCAGAGCACGGACTACAGTGGCCTGTCAGAATGCTTGAGGTCAACGTCTAGTGCGTACGGGCGAACATGTCAGAGACTCCTTTACATCACCCATCGCTCCTCCGAGGTCCCTTCGGCCGATGTTACTTTTCAGGGGAACAAACAGGGACCTCTCCCCGGGGTGATACCGTCTCTCCGAGGTTACCCACTCTTCCGAAGTCGATTCATTCGTCCTCTGATGGAGAGGCGATATGGCAATTTTCCGAGGTCGGTACGATGGGGCTTCCGAGGTCATATATGTCAGGCGTGTGGCCCCCTCCTCCGAAGTCAGTGGTCAGGGCGATAGCACTTCGGCCATTAGTCACCAAGTGGGTTGTTGTGTGATCAACACCCTTTGGTAGGTTTGGTCGGGATATGTTGGCACCGTATCCTAGTATAATGTCTTAAGGTGGGGAAATTGAATTTGGAAGACTAAATTCTCCAAGGTGGGGAGAATGTTATAACCATCCTAGGTGAATGCTCAGTGAGCTAGATAAATTCATAAATCCGTAGTTTAAATGCCTTAGTTAAAGGTGAATTAGCAAGATTAAGTAAGTTATTAAAGGTTCAATTGGTTCCAAGTGGTTTATGGCACTAAGTTTTACTCGGGGGTAAAATGGTCATTTTGCACCTTGAAGGGTCGGGACGAGTCCTGAGAGTAAAAATGATGTTTTTAAAACCCAAAGCCCAAGTTAACAAAGTTTGCCAAAGGTTTTAATTACCAAGTTACTATTCGGGGAAAGGGTATTTTTGCAAGTTTTAAAAAAGTTTGGGGAGGGAAGGCTTTTATTACTTAAAGCTTATGGAGGAAATTGTTTGGGCACTATTCCCTCATCTCTTCCAACTCCATTTTCGCAGCCCTCCCAAGCCTTCTCAGATACTTACACAATTCTCCTCTAAATCAAGATTTCTTGGTGAAAAATGAAGGCATTCTTGGTGCCCTTGGGTAGGAAAGCTAGTTTCAAACTTATTTTGAGCAATTGAAGCTTCTTAGGGCATTTTTATCCATGGGATGGGAATTCATAAGGTAACTCATTATTCTTGCTGATTTCAAGTTTCTTGAGCTTAATTAAGCTTGGTTTTTTGTTGGGTTTATGCTAATTTAGTGCCACAAACCTTGTATTGCTTTGGAACCTAGGAAAATCCTTAGTCGAGCCTTGGATTGTGATGTTCATGGCTTGCGGTGCTTGATTGTTACTAGTTCAAGGTTAATTGAGGTAAGGGATTTATGATTCATGCATATTTGAAGCCATTCATAGCTTGCTTATGGTAGAATTCAAGTAGTTTTGTGAATGGTATTGGTTAGTGGATGGTGATGAACATGTTGGACTAATGATGTTTTAATGACTTGTGTGGCGTTTATGGACACCATAGGATTGGTTTGACTGGTGCATTATGGCCTATTGCATGTGTACATGCAAGTTTGAGGTAAATGAAGGTGTTCCTATGGCCTTTGGGAGGCATTGGAAGCCTTCAAAGAGCCTTAGGCACGTAGGAGAATGTTCAAGCCTCGGGGGCCTAGCGCTGCAGCGCCCAAGACCCCATTTCGAATCCAAGGAGAAATGGCCTCTAGCACCTCACCGTCGGTTCTGGCGCCCAGGCGCTAGCATTCGATAGCATTGACATGCTGTAGTATTTCTGCCATAACTTTTTGGTCGAGTGTCTGATTGAGGCGATTCAAGTTTCCACGTGAACCAAAGAAAGAGTACTATCATTTCCATGCGTTCCCTAAGCTTGAATGTGCCTAGGTTTTTATTTATTTATTTTCAAAGTGAGGGTATATTTGGCCACATTAAAGCACCATTAGTCGGGTGAAAGGTTTAATATCGTCGGGAGCCTAGTTGGACCTTTAGGTTTGAGGTCCTGATGTGGAAACCTTAGCACACCTAGGTGGGTTCCAGAGAACCTAGGGAATGAGTCCAACCATGGCCATTGCCACTCCACTAGGGTGAACCAAGTAATGGTGGATAAGTATGTGCTTTGAGTGAAGGTTTAGTGCACTTGTAGCCTAAGCAAGGTCACTTGATATGCAAGTGAATGCCTAGTGCACTTTTGGTAAGTGTTTAAGATGCAAACTTAGTACACAAGTAACCTAGGCAAGTCTAAGGACTTGAGGTGCTATGTGGAGGCATAGTACACCTAGTGAGTTCCTTTGAACTCAATCAAAGTGCATCCACCATGTTCACCTGCACTATAATCAAAGGAAGTTTAAATTTACTGTGTCGGTAAGCTAAGGCTTACTAGAAGTGAGTTAAGGGCCAGAATTTGCTAGACATGGAGTAACGCTCGTGAAAGGACTAAGAAGAGGAGGGGCCCCAAAGGACTCAAATGTATGCGCATATGTTAGCCCTCATACTACAAGTGCACGTAATAGATTTCATCTATTATATATATATATGTGGGTCCCTTACTAATACTCGTTAATGCTCATTCCCTTAGTCTTTGTTGTGTAGATATCTTCTATAAGGCTAGCAACCATTAAGGGTTGCTGAGCTAAGTTCATGAGTAGGTATATAGTTTGTTTCAATCTTTATGATTCTAGTTTGTGGTTTGCTTGTTGGTTGCATTATAGTACTAACTACAGTTGTCTTTTGGCCGACAGAGGCTAGTGAAGCATAAGGGATGGCTTTCGAGGCTTGCCACTGGAAGTTTACTTTAAGGTGGAAGCTTAGTTATGGGTCTCAGTAGCATGGTTCAATGTATAGTTTTCATACACTAGTTTGCCTCCAATGTTTATGTATGAGCAATGTACTCTAAAGTTGTTCTTGGGTGTGAGCATAGTCTACTTTTGCTTGGATGTTCACACGCGGTTGATTATGTGTAGTTAACCAAATAAATGCTTTGTATGCTTTGAAAATTTTGATGTGGGGTTTTAATGAAATGCCATGACAATGTTTTAAGTATCATTTGCTTATTTTATTGATCAAGTCAAAGCATTACTCATGCATGATTGCATAGTAGGATTGGCTAACTAGAGGTATAATGGTTTTAACTAGTGTACACATAATCAATTAGCCAATTGCGACTAATGTGGGACAAGTTTCCATAGGCTTCCTAGGCACACCCATGAGGGGCCATGTAAAGCTGTGACTATGATGACTAGCCTTCATATGACCTCTACTCGTGACCTTTGCTAGACTCATCAGATAATACTCTAGCAAAATTTTCCTTAACTGCACCAAAATTGATGGACTGTGTAGCAACATGTTTTGGGGAGTCGCCATTAATCCGTTTATACTTAGGTTGATTGGACACCTTAAATGGTCTACGAGAGTTTAAGGGGTTCAGGAGTACAGTTACGTTAAAATAACCTTATTATAACGTCTACAAATTGGCGCCTTAGTTTGATTTAAATTTTGGTTTACTCCCTTTTAATTAATTTGATTAATATCCAAACCATGGATTCTAATCCAATTACCCATATATGGATTTTTAAACCTTACTACTTTATTGTATTTTTTTTTTTATAAAATTTTGATATTTCCAAACTATGGATCTTATCGAAGCACCTGGATATAGAAGCTAAAAACTTAATCTATTTTATATTTATCTATATTTATATTTTAAATATTTTAATTAATTATCAATTCAAACCATAAATTCTATCGGATCACCCGGATATAGATATTAAATTTATTTATATTTATTTAATTTTTTACTTTTAAAGATTTTAAATAATTATCCAAATTATGGATCTTATCGGATCACCTGGATGTGAATTTTAAATTTTATTATTATCCTAAATACATCCTAAGGTTTTATCAAATCTACACAGAATTGAATTTCCTAAGTGTGATTTTTTATAAGCATTATGTAAATTAAATTTATTTTAGATTTATATTATTTATTAAAATTATCTATCTAATCTAGTCCTATAACCATGCCTACTATTAATCCCTAAACAAACCCATGACTTCAATAAACAAAATAAACAAACAATGGAAGAAACACACATAAAACAATGCTGTCAGTGGCCCAATTGTAAGATAAATAAAGTTAGTGACTTGGGCAGGTAAAATAAAAAAATAAAGGATTACTCAGGCGTTACACCATAAGAGGTGAAGGTTGAGTGAGTCAGACCCGAAAAATGGGTCGGGTTCGCGGGTTGGAAACGGGTTTGTCCTCAATTCTCCCCTTAATGGCGACGCTGAGGCGGAGGGCCACCTGGGCTTGGCTCGCCGGTGGCAAGCGACCTTGGGGAACGAGTGGAGAGCGGCCAATGGCGTCGATGGTGGCGGATTGGAAGATTGGAGCGGTGGGCATGGTATGATCTTCCTCCGATTGAGCGTGGACGACGGCGAGAGGGGCACCTGGGCACGGTGGCGGGCCGTCTGGGAGCAGTGACGGCTAACGGCGGTGGGGCTTGCCCTCCAGAGGCGTCGGGCAACGAAGAGGACGTTACAGGGGTAGCGGCGGCTTAGAGGAGAGGTTACGGTAGCGAAAAATTAGGGGCTTGAGGCTGCTGTTCTCCTCTTTTTAGTAAGGATCTCAGGGTTGGTAAATTTTCTTTTCCTGTTAGGATTTCAGGCGAGGTTAACTAGGATTTTTAAAGTTTAAACTGATCCAAGTTTAAGTTCAATTTGAAGAAATAAGGATATATTTTCGCTAAAATATCAGTTTTAGTCCGATAAAATTTTTAGATACTGATCTGGCCCCCACTTTTATGTCATATTGCAATTTAGCCTAATTTTTATCTGATTTGTCAAATTAGCATAAAGCTTTGTAAAAATAATCAGATTTTTCCAAAATTTCATAATTCTAATAGATTTGACTCAAATTCTCTAAAACTGATAGATTTTTCTCAAATTTTTCAATTTTACCTAAAATCTTCTAAAATCCCTCGGTTTCCACCTAAACTTTTCCTTTTTGCCTAAATTGATTCTACAAAACCTTTAAGACCCCAAATTAGTACCTAAACTAAGTTAATCCCTATTTTGACCCTAAAATGAAAAAAATGACCCAAATGTCCTAACAATTGACCAAATTACCCCTAAAAATGAAAATGACCCCTAAACTAAATTTCCTAACCTAAAACTAAACTAAAATTAGTACTCGGACATAATTAGGTGTCAACAAACTACAATGACTCTGACCCCCAAAATCGATGTGCTAAAACCGAGATAACTTTGCTCATACTCCACCAACTTCCAACCACTTTTCCTATAGGAAAAAAACCCTTTCATTTCCTTGTTCCTGATATTACTAATAACTAATGGAATCGCCATGCCATATTACTGTCGGGCACCAATTTAACTATTTTGCCCATCGACTCTCGATGCCGTCTCCATGGATTTTCCCTTTTCTCAAACTAGAATTCTCTCTAAATTCTAACCCACCAATGAATTTCATTCATTTCCAATAGCACTGATGAACGAAATCACCTGTTGAACTTGGAAATGCGTAACACGAGCCTCAATTTTTTAGCTTCTGCTAGTAGGTGGAATTGTTTCCTATCCATTGGTATAATAGCCCCCTCCCATTCCAAAATGTAGCAGCCATTCCCCCAACAATTAGGAACCACCACTAGGAATTGGCCAGAAACTAAAACCAGCCAACTGAAGATTGCAGATGAAAAGTCACCAGAGATATGAAATTTGAAATTTTTTGGGAGACGCAACATGAGAACTTTAGGCTTGGTGGGGAATTAACATCCTTGATCACCTTGAACCAATTAGCTTTTAATCTTTTTGCCTCAAACTAATAACATCTCAGCTAAGAGTTCACTAATATCCTCACTGATCTTGAACCCATTAGCGCTTCCATGCATGTTACTTTTTTAGTCCTTCTACCTTGAACCTATAACATCACTATATAGGTGCGACTTCACCATGGTTATTATTTTGGTTGAACCTGTTAGCCTTCAATGTACCTTACTCCTTCAATCCTTTTGGCTTAAACATTACAACATCGCTTGTTCAAACTTCCGCACAATCCCTTGTTATGCCTTTCATGTGTTACTCAAAATTTTTAATGTCTAAACAAGAGCCATATTTGTAGTTCTTCATGGGATTAAAATCCACACCTATCAATCACATCCTTCTTTTTTTTTTCCCATTGGCAATGAAGTATTTTATTAAAGGCAAAAAGATACAAACTTCATTGTAGAGGAAAAGATGAATGAACCAAGCCTAAACCCCAAGCCACATGAAATAACAAAACCCAACACCACAAACCAAACTCTCAATAATAAATAACAAAATTAACATGCACAAAAACCACCCTAAGACATAGAATCGTCAAAACCCCCTTATAAAACCCACCTTACAACCCTTGAAGGCATCCTTATCTTGGAAGAAAGAAAGGAAAACATTAGCCGGCTCTTGATGCTCCTTGTTAAAGTTGATTTGTCTAGTTTTGAAGCAACATCTGCCATTGTACAAGCTAAATTATCCTTACTTGAACACCTTTTCTTATTGTCTTAATTTATGGAGCTCTCCAATATTTTAGCCCTTAATTTACAACCTCTATTTTTCTCTTCACCACCTGTTTACTTTGTGAAGAACACTTCAACAATTTTTTTTTCATCTCCACGTCCTTAACAATAGCTAGGTCCCTAAACTTCTTAAAAAAGAATCATCAAGAATACTGCTATGAATGTCCTCAATTGGATAAGCACAAGTAAAGTATTTGCCCTGATGCCTAACTTTAAACCATGAATGCTATTCTTTCTTATAGACCCAAAATCTAAATTTGAAGTAGGAACTAATGCCAAACAAGGCCACTTAATTTTGACCTTGATGCCAGTAACTACTTTAAAGGCCTTAGTGTTAGACCTAGACACATAAAGATGTTGCGCCTCCACTTCTAAATCCTATTCCAACCTTCTAGCCCATCATCAATGTGAACACTTGACCCTAAAAGTAATAGCAACTCCTTATGGACTTGTGGAATTGAAATCAAATTTTAAGAAAACTCAATAGCATCCATTTCCATATAAGCATAACATAAATCAACACCAACACTCATAGACGAATTGCAAGTGACATGCGATAGAAGGGGAAATAAAGCCCAAAAAATTGTTATGCTCTTTAACTATACCCAGAGTCATAGCAGGAAACCCATTTGAATCAAGAGAAATTGGTTTGGACATACCTGAAGCCATTGTTCGTTTTTAATCTAAACCAATACAAGCTCATCAAGAGGCCTATTATGCAAATGCTTTTACAATGTGGAAAATAATATCTCTTACATCCTTTAACTTAAAATATGGAAAACATTTTTCCTAATCCTTAATTGTCTATTATGCAAATGCTTTTACTCATTGACACAATTTGATTTTATCTTCCCCTTTTTTGGTAGAAATGCTAGAGCTCATGTAGTGGGACATTGAAAGTTAAATGTCATAGTTAGAGCAATGTCTTAAATACCAAATTTACCATTTTAAACATTCGACATGAGCGTATTTACCATCAAACTTCAAAAAGTACAAAATAACATACTAAAATTTTAAATTTTAAGCGATATTGCAACCAAAGTTTCTTTGGGGGGCATATCTCACGTTGGTTAAAGAAACGAGGGGAATATTCCAGTGGAAAAAGGAATATTCTGGTAAGGGGATGACACGTTGGTAGGCATTAGTGAAATGACAGAACATATAAATAAAATGGTGTTGAAAACAAAGGTAGAGGGATTGGGATTGAGGGTGAAATAGTATAAGAACCCTAGAAATCTATTAGCAATAGAATTTGGGGGATTGTCAGGCTAGTGATCAATCGATGAAATTAGGTGAAGGCATCGATAAATTAGGATGAGCAATTCATTGTACAATCTAGATTTAGTCACATTTTAATCAGCTCGATCTGGAGAAGAAATGAAGACAGACTTTGTGAACAAATATGGCAAGAGGGCAATCGGGAACACTTCATGGACACTTTGGAATGTAGGTAGATGGTTTGTTGGATGTCGAAGATGGAATGTAAGTGTTTAGTTGTACTTTAAACCATCAAATGATAGTTTGTAATTAATGTTTGGATTAGTAGATAGGTGACTACTTGTTCAACTGTAATACATTAAGTAAGCTGATTTTTTTCATTTTCAGAGGGTAGATGGATGCAAATTTTTTCAGTGGGAGGACCATGAATGCTCAACTCAAGTAACAAGAGTGATAAATGGGTTGCTGGCGTAAAAAAAGAGATTAGTGGTGGTCAATACCACATTGATTGATAAGGTTGGGAAAGGAAAGGAATAGTTGGCGGCTTTAAAGTCAAAGGCAGAGATGATGGTCAAATGTGCAGAAGAAGAGAAAATGAGTATAGAAGTGGAGCTATGTTGTGTAGAGATAGAAGCTGAGGTGAAGGTAAAAGTTGCAGAGGACGAGAGAAGAAAGTTGGAGAAGCTATATTGTGCAAAGATAAAAGATGATGTAAAAGTGCAAGCTATGGAAAATGTGATAATAAAGTTAGAGGAGAAACCATGTGTTGCTAAAAAGGAAGCGGAGATGAACATAAAGCTCTTGAAAAATGAGAAAATGGTGGTAGATGAGAAGATAAGATTGGCAATGAGGAATGTTAGAGTAGGAGCATTTGCTTGTGTTAGCATCATTGTGTTGCTAATTTCATGTGTTTTTGTTGGTGTTTTACTTGCATAGGGTAGTTTAAAAATGGGCATGTGTGGGCAGAACATTTGTATCAGAAATTGTCATGTGTGGGGTACTTTGTGCATTTTGCAGTGTTATGTTTTAGGCCTGCCAATGTACCTTTTTAGAATGTGAATATGAATGACCAAGTTGTGTTGTCATAGATGTGTTGCACATATATAATATAAATTAACCATTAAATAAAGAGAATAAAAGTGCCAAATAGGGCATTACAAAAGTATGACTTAAGTGGCAATTCTGAACATAATTCAACCCTCTGAACAAAAGTGTAGTTTAACATCATTGCCTAGCAAACAAAATGCAACAGATTACACATAAATGAAAGGGCTAGTCCTTTAGTTATATAGGCAAAAATCTAGGCAGAACAATGGCTGTCTGCTTGGTCACCTTGGTTGTGTCTTTTGTCTAAATTGTGCTCTAGCTGTAAGGATTGAAGAGGCTCCCATCTTGACAGGCTTTAGTACAAGTTATGAAGATGAAGTTCTATGTTCAGGGGTATCTGTTGGCACTTGCTTGCTAACGTTTGTTTGCCTCTGCCCACTTGTAAGTATGACCATGCCATGTTTACCAGGCTGTGAAAAAACACAAGTTAGTGTTTGATAACAGTAAGACTGCATTGTAAATGTGACCATGCCATGTTTATCAGGCTATGGGAAAACATAAGTTAGTGCTTGAGCACAGTAAGACTCCATGATCAAGTCAAAAATATAGAGATATACTAATGTTTAAAATTTGTTTCCCACTGGCCAAGTTTGTGTATACTCCCATGCCTTCATGCTTGGTATTAGTGATCTTGATATTAGGTTAAGTTGTAGGATGATGAGAGAACAATTTTTTCTTTTCTCGACCTCTACTAGGAGGATTGACAGTTTTCCTAGAAGTGTGAAAAACATATAGTCAGTGCCTGAATCTGCTGGATTAGAAAAACAACAATTTACAATGGTAAATTTGGTAGTTAACCCTAACAAAAAAATATATAAGTCCTAGTTGGATAAAAAAGCTTAGATGCTTGTGGGTTATGTTTAAAGGTACAACTGGACTTATGATGTCCCAGTTTCTTTCATGTTGAACAACTGTTCTTTGTTTTATGCCTTAATACCTTTGTTTTGTTTTTTGTTTCATTTGGTCCATTCCTCAATTTTTTAGGTCTCCCTAGCATGGCCCTTACATCTGGTGGGGAAATTGGCATCAAGTTTGACTTCTGCAACTCATTTGGTCCACTTATAGGAAAGATAGAGTACTGATATGCTTCAAAATACTTCTCTTTGGTGAACCACTGAGATAGGTAATTCACTGGATCTTTCTATTTATCCACAATGCAACAAATGCCATGAGTGCATGGAATCCCTAAGAGCTGCCAGTAACCACAAGAACATTCCTTCAACCTCAACTTCATTGCATGTTGCTCAAAACCATTTCTAACTTCATAGTCATCATCTCCATTAAAAGTAATCTCCCACGTACGGTAAAATTTGCTATGTTATTGTACTTTCTCAATCAGTAATGGTCCATAACCTTTTACCCATATTTTTTTCCAAATGCTCTCTTTTCACCAATTCTTTTCATTATGTACTTCCTAGTTCCTTCTAATATCTTGTATATTGGTTTCTGCTTTGCTTCAATTACTTCATCCACTTCATTGAAAGCCTCACAATGATTGTTTTGATTTGCATCTGACTTTATCTCCTTGTTGAAGAAGGCTTTACACCAGAAACGAGGCCTTACCCTAATCACATCTTCTTTTGCTCCATCCCTTGTAAACTCAGCTATCCTATTCAATGCATCTTCAAACTGCCTTTCAGTTGTGCTATGTGTAGCACTCCAAAACAAACCCTTACAAGTCTCTCCTGGATACTTGGCTTGCCAGTTACTGCATATATGCCTGGTGCACCTCTTATGTTTCGCATCAGGTAGTACCTCCTCAATAGCAGGTACAAGTCCCTATCAAAAAATTAAATTTGTTAATCTATTTGTGCCATTGCAAAACAACTTAGGCAAAAATTAAGGACAAAAGCAGAACATGTACCTTTTTTTGATCTGATATCACAGTCCAACCATGGTAGGCCCCCATTTCCAAGTCAATTTACAAAGCTGTCAAAAACCATGTCCATGAACTCCATGAACTCCCATTCTCCACTTCCACTATAGCCTAAGCTATGGATTACCTTTTAACATCTCGACCAATGGCAAATAATAGTTCACCCTTCATTACAGATTTCAAGAAATAGCCATCAACTCCAAAAATATTTTTGTATCCCAAAAGAAAGCCTTTCTTACAAGCTTCAAAAGATATACATATTCGGTTGAATACAGCATAAGACACATCTGGTGTTGGTAAAAGATTCAACAACATAGTGCTCCCTAGATTTGTCCTCAATAACTCTCCAACATAGTCCCTAAGGAGTCTATATTCATGGACTATGTTACCATCCATCTCTTGTCTCACAATAAGTTTTGCCTTTTTAACCATGAACTTGTTGACTTTCAACCTAAGTTCATTTTTTACTTTTTCTTTCAGCTTCTGTAACCTCATCCTTGGTTGACTTCTTATGACATCCTAATACTTATTAGCAATATATCTTGCTGTAACTAATCTTAATTTGAATGCTTGCTTGCATGTATGCGCCTTCCTGATGCATTTAATTTGGAACTGATCAAGTCCTATGGAATATGAAGCCCAAATTATAAATGAGCAACCAGTTCCACATCTTACACCAACTCGCTTCCTGTCATTAATCTTGAACCATAAGTCTTTATGGTAGAAACTGCATACTCAGTACAAACCTCCTTAAATTGTTCCAAATCATCAAATCTTAACCCTGCCTCGAAAACAAGATGCATTACTATAGGGTCATACTTGGGAAACTTACTTCTCCTAAATTTGGTATTTCATTGACCTTCACCATCACCAGCATCATAATCTAATCCCACATCACCAGCATCAGTTGACTCAAGGTAATCAATATGATCTCCATCACTTCCATTTCGAACATCAACTTCATCAACTTCAGCAACAATTTTATTATCATCTGATTCTCCATCCTTTGAGGGGATGAAATCCTCATCCTTATAATTCCCATCCTCTTGATCACTATCTTCAGTTTTGTTCATTTCTGCAACCTTATCAACAAACCTTTTAAGATTAGCTCGAGCAACTCTCACCTCCTCATCCAACTCTTTTGGTTCTTGTCTTATAAGCACATCATCAACCTCATTATGGAAAGTCTCACATTCTTTTTTCCCTTCTCTAGCCTCCTTATTTCCCTTTCTCTTTCCACCTACATCTCTTTTATCTGGATCTTTGGTTACCTCATCCAAGGTTTTGTCTCCTATAATATCTTCTGTTAGGCCAAGATTAGCTATCACCTCTGTTTACCCTGCATCTCTTTGCGTGTTGTCTACATTGCTTGAACTATCGGCCTCATTATGCTTTACATAGAAGTGGCATTACCCTCTTTCACCCAGTAACTGCAATGCTTCAATCACTAAATCCATATCACATATAAGCTTAACATCTTCATAATCTCTCAAAAGAGTCCAACTTTTCTGCTGATACACATTCCTCACATTCTGGAACCCATGATCACAAATGAAGCTCACAAATGAATGTGAGTTAGTCCAATACTCAGAACTAATAGCCCCTTCCTCCCTGCCCCTTTATATCTGAAAGAAAAATATCTAAACCTTCCTCCATAATGGAATGTATATTTGAACATCATATTTACATCATCTGCCATCCTACACATACAAAACAACACTTTCAAATTCCGAAAAACAATACCCATAACACTTGTTATGCATAAACTACAATTTCTAGCTCTCTACACCCTACCAAAATATAGGGGATTGTGACATTCAAACAACAAAAACCAAACTAGAAAATCGAAACCGCTCTGTACCCTACCCTAAACAAGACATCAAAAACCCTCCCAAACCCTTCAAAAATAGAAACTCCTTACTGAACAATATTTCCTTCTCTTTTCCACAAAGATCACTTTGATTCATTGATCCTTCCTTCTGAAGTTGAAAATTTTACTCATTGGCTCTCATCTTCTTTCCCTCAAACTAGCCAAACAAACCCAAAAACACTATAACATTTCCTCTCCTCTTTTTGGCAGGTTAGCAAGTATGATGTGGTGTTTTGCCATGTCATCTTTCCACATCATCCATGAGTTTTCAACTTCTAGGTTACATGGCAACATTAACAGCATAATGGTATATATGGTCTAATGGTCTAACGTTGGTATATTATTTAGTACTTTTTGAAGTTTGATGGTAAATATGCTCCTCTCAAACTTGGTATTTAAGCCTATAACAATCAACTATTAATCTGTAGGTGAAGGCTTTGGAGGGGATTTATTGTGTGCTCTTTGGTGGATGGATGCCACTCATATCATTTGATTTGTAAGGATATTTATGTAAAAAAATCTTTTAAAATACTTATGATTTTACATGTTATTATAATACAAACCATTTGACATTTCTTTATCATGGTTCTCTTGAAAACTACATTTCAAACAGAGAATTTTGTTAGATATATAATTTCAAAAGGCTAAGAATAAAATACTTCTGGTCTACATACTGCATCTACAGTTTGGGCTTATTTACCATTTATGCCACTCGGCCTGTGGCCTGGTTTATCATCACGAGATCAGCTGAGATCAGCTGCCTCTCCCTTCTATCGTTTCACTCCAACTCAGCCCAAAAGAGAGAGACAACGAATCATTTTTACTATACATCTCTGCCGCTGTGAAGAACTCCTCGATCTCCGCCTGCGGTGGAGACTTCCGACGACGAGTTCCTTTATTCAGTGAGACTTGTTCTTTGTTTTCCTCAGTCGCGCGATCGGCAGCTCTGACAACCATGAACTCTCTAGAAATCAAAGAAGAAGAATTTCATCCAAGCACTAATCAACCAGCGCGACCTCCGTAATGCCGCGAAGTCCGTCATCGGCGACATGCTCTGATTCGGAGCTTTACATCTTGTGTACCTTGACTAAAATTGTATCGCCACAAAAGAGCTACCAATCTTGGCCTGCCCATCGCCGACCTCCTCCGCCGCTTCAGGAATTGAACAGTTGTTTTGTCTGCAAATTTGCAGATCTGCGTGAGGTGCAGCGATGGCCACTGAACAGCTGTTTTCTCGGACTGCACATGCTTTGTTCTACAACTACAGGCAGCTTCCAATTCAGCGAATGAATGATTTTGACTTCCGCTACGGTCCTCTCATTTGACTCTTCGTCTGACCTTGTTTTTTCATTTTCAGAATTATATTTGCTGGTGGGCTAAATTGTTTGCGCTAGGTGCTTGGTTGACTCTTATACGTACTATTTATTTATTTATTTTAATTTTTTGAACAACAGTTTGTTTGCCTAAAATTCTCTCTCATCCTTTACCAGTAACGGCACTGCAGTAGTTAGCAAGAAAAGAGCTTTTCTTTTTCGTTCGTGTGTTTATGCCTTTTTTTGATATTTGGTGCATAATTGGTCCGAACAGTGTTTATTAGGGTATATTGTTCCTTTTTGTGAAAAATGTTGTTCCATTTTGGTGGGATACAGGCCCAACGTAATAGGCGAATCTATGATAAACGAATTAGAGACCTAGCTGGCCAAAATGAGAATCCATTAAGGATGTAAATAAAATCTCAAAATTACGGGATAAATTAGGCAATTTTTATCTAAAAGAGATTTTCACGGATCTCCTTACAGCTATATAAATCACCTCCACACATCAATCCCAAGGTATAAGATTTCTGCTGAGCACTCATTATTTTTCTCCATTCATCTAAATTAATTTGATCATTAGAAGGTTTCTCCTAGAAAAATATCTCAGGGCTTTAACATTGTCTTTAGGAGCATGGTTTCTGTTCACCACCCATCAAGCTCCTGCGCTAGCCCATACGGACCTGTTGACTATGACATTTACAAAAATGTATTGTTCTATAATATGCTATTCGTTTTATAAGATATATTATTCGTAAATAATGTTATTTCTTTTTGTAAGAAGTGTTATTTCATTCATATAAATATGTTGTTCTATAATATTATGTTCATTTTGTAAAATGTGCACTGTACATAAAAAATATTATTCCATTTAAAAAATGAAAGTGTTGTTCCATTCATATAAATATATTGTTTTGTAATATGTTGTTCATTTCATAAGATGTATTATTTGTAAAATTTGTTGTTCTTTTCTGTATAAAGTATTGTTCTATTAACATAAATATTTTGTTCTATAAAATATTATTTATTTATAAAAATGTGTTGTTCCATTCACAAAAATATATTATTCATAAATGTGTTGTTCGGAAAAATACCAATGTGCAGTTTACGCTGGTTCACCTAGTGCACAGTATAGCTACTCATTCCAAAAATAGGCACCATTTTATAATTTGTAGTGTATCATTGGCCAAACGGTGGCTTTTTTCTTTTTCGTCAAATAAAAATTGCCAAGGTTTAGCCATTGTCTAGCGACCAAATATAGGCAATCATTTTATTCTATGGCCTAGTTTACGGTGGTCATTTTAGCTGTGGTACATCATTATTATAATATTCGTTTCTTAATAATAATAATAGTAATAATAATAATAAAGTATTTAATTAATTTTATGGTAAATTTAATAAAAATTTACAAAAAAACTATTCCAAGAGATTAGGTATGCATACAACAAGAAAATACACTTTCTTATTAATTAATAAAATTATCCACAACTTAAATATAAGATAGAATTGACCAATAATTAATACCTTCTATCCTCCAACTCATTTCCTTCTGTTGTCTCCCATATCATTCTCTGCCGTTTTCGGCCAAATTCAGACTTTAGTCCGGATCTAGCCAGTTCTCTTTGAATTTTTTTTATTACTTAACTGACCTTATCTAATGTTATCTATCAGATTTCATGGTAGATGCAATCTTCTTCAAGTCTTAGTGTTGAAGAGCGGTTCGAGAATCTCACAAAGTAGATCTTCAATTGAGGGCAAACAATGATGAATCTAAGTCTTATAGGTTAACTTGTGTATTGACTTTACTGTGGTGTTATTGGCGCTTGGCAATAAATGTGAAGATGATTGCATAGAATAAAATTAGTATTTATTTTTTTTAGGTTTTATAGGTAATTTTTTTATTTTTATATATTGTCTTATTAAGGCCTTTGATACATGGTTGGTTCTAGTATTACTTGGTTATTGTTGGCTTGGTTTAGCTTTTATTCAAATTTTTTGTGAGTTCTGTGCTTTAAATCTATTTTAGCTTACTTGGAAGGTTTTGCTTGATCCAATTCTTTCCCATTTATTTGGTCTTACATGAATGAGTAGCTTGTATATGACCAGTTTTACACTACTAAAAGAAGGCTATTTTCCAATAGCCTTTTCCATCAACCTCATGTTGGAAAATTAGATTTTCCAATATGAAGCCTTTGGAAATCGGAGCATTGACAAATCATGTATTGGAAAAAAAATTTACAATAGCCCAAGGTTTGCTATTAGTGTAACTAACGGCCTGCCTATTGGAATACGAACCTTTAAAAATTTCTAATGGCCAAACCTTTTGGAATATTTTCTAACTATTAAGCAGTTTTGCAATGGCTAAGGCCGTTGGAAATTTCCAACAGCCCAACCCATTGGGAATGTACCAATGGCTCAGGCCAATGAAAAATACCAACAGTTTTAGCAGTTCTAAATATATCAATGGCTAAAGTGGATGGAAGTTTCCAATTGTCGCTTTTTAAAAAAATAAAAAAATATAAATATTATATTATATGTAACTCTTGATAATATATTTTATATTATATATAACTACTAAAGGTATTTTATTCTATATTATTACACTTGATAATATAAAATGTTTTATATTAAAAAAATTCAAAACCACAAAAATACAAAATCAATCCAAAATCACAAAAATCCAATGAGGTCCAATAGATCTAACAGATCGAAAATCAAAAACAAAAAAAATCCAAGACCATCAAATCTGCACACCTAATTTGAAACATTAGCCGCTTCATCCACAATTTTTTCCAGCGAGCAAGGAAGCCGATTGAAGACGATAGGCAAGGAAGCCAAGTGAGGCAGCACGAGGACCAACAGACAAGTGAGAGAGGGCAGATGAGGAGGAGGGTGGGTGAGTGAATAGGGCTGACGGATGAGGCAAACAAGTGGACCACGAGGCAAAAAGTGAGGAGTGTGTCGAGGTGAACAGTGAGGCGGATGAGCAAAGCCAGGTGGCAGAGTTGGCAATGGCAAGGGGAACAAGAGAGGTGAACAGGTGTACAGGGAGGCAAGCAGCGAGGCAAATGGCGAGACTGTAGAGGGAGAAGAGATGAAAGGTGAGAAGGATAAGAGATGAGAGATGAGAGGGGGAAGAGAGCGGTTGTGAGATGGAGAAGATATAGGGTAAAGATAAGTTAGGGCTAAGTTGGATCTGGACTAGATTCACCTAGCGGCCATTTTTATATAGGTTGGGTTATAATTTCATATTACATCATACATATATATATATATAATATGATTTTTTTTTTTTATGAAAAATCATTCAATTAACTGCCGAACATCAATTACAAGATGCATCTGAATGGACTAAAGCAGCAAGAATATTTGGGAACACATTATGCCAAAGCCTTTGAGAGGCCATGAGCATCAGAAACAATAGATTGCACCACTAGCCACGTGTCTGTTTCAAGAACAATACCATCCAAATGCATCGACTCTGAGCACAACAAGGCACTCACCAAAGAAGGGGTTCGAGATTCCCCTGGCCGGAGCAGCATAGGCAACCAAGACTTGCCTATCATGGTCTCGAATCACCGGCCCCACTCCAAGTCTACCTCCTTGGGCCACTGCTGCATCTACATTTATTTTATAGACCCCTCGGGCAGGCATTCTTCATCAGTGAGTAATTTAGCCAGGCAAAGAAAGGAGCCTTTGTAGTTCAAAGTCATTCAGCAGCCTGTGTATCCACCAACACATAATTGTTAGTGACAACCAAGGCTTCCCAAAGACCACTCCATTCCAATTCGCCTACAACACTTCCACTACCATCCCCAACCAAACCCACCTGTCTTTCATGATGTCTGTCATAACCTGAGCAAACCATTCGAACGGGGTCAGTCCCCTTAGTGCACACACACTCCCTAATCCATGCATAACCCATAGTTGGTGAGCTACTCCGCAATCTCTCATCATATGCAGTGTGGTCTCAATACCAATGTTTTTAATTTCGTACCGTACCGGCCGGTATATTCCTGTACCGGAGGCAAAATAAAACTAAATGTGCCGGTATTGTCTAGCCCCATGCACCGGTGTATATCGGTTTTTTTCGGCGTCTCGGGCGTGTCGACGTCTTGCTCTATGCCCGTCCCCAAGTGGTACACGCTTTAGGAGAGGAGTTTGAGAGACGGACGAGTCGATTTCACATTCGGTGTGAGACCCTTGGTACGCCGCTCCGCCTCCATACTAGACTGTCTGCCGATTTGTCTTCTTTTTGCTCATGTTCAACCAGAGATGCAAGCGAGAGAAAGTCTGTAAGGAGCTGGGCTGGGAAAATACTGATCAAGTGTCTAATTTGTTGAAATTGGAAAGCCCTTTGCGATGAAATGCAAGAAAGTAGCGAACGGTGTGAGTGTGCAGGCCAAAGAGAGAGAAAGGGATGCGATGTCTGAGAACTGAGAGGGAGAAAAGATGGATGAGATAAAAACACGGATGAGAGAAGGAGATGGGGAGAGAGAAAAGCTCATTTTTTGCCACTGTATCATGGTCAAGTTAGGCTTAATTTTTTTCTATTTTTTTTTTCAAAAATGATAAATAAAGTTTCAAGCCATGGAAAGTTAGAACCAGCCAGAGATCAAGGTAGAGCAATTTGAATTTATAGGGTCATAGTGAATCATTTACTTTTATATTTGTTTTTTTTAACAAATGGCAAACTCTTTTATATTTCTATGTTGAATTTTATTTGGAAGCTGAGATATTTAGGATTTTTAGGATGTTGGTATGTCATATATTTTGATATGTTATATTTAAATATGCATGTGATTTTCTCACACACACACACACACTATATATATATATATATCATAAACCGGTAAATCTGAAATGTACCACCGGTACGATACCGGCACCTAAAATTGTACTGTACTATTAAAAAAAAGGTACTATATCCGGTATGAAATTTAAAACTTTGCTCAATACATTCCGGCACAACGGACATAAAGAGTCCTCCACCACCCGATGAACTGCCAAATTTTGGCGAGTTGGAAGACAATTGCAGGCAATCCTCCATAGGAGATTTTTCATCTTATTAGGCGCTTGGGTGCTCCATATTCTCTTCAAAACTCTCTTATCCCCATTTAATACACCTTGTCCCATCGTTAGATGCCTATAAGTATGATAACCACTACTAACTGAGTACTCCCCATTAAAATTGTAGTGTCATATTAATTAGTTTGGCCCATTTAGATTCATCAGAGGGATACACTACACCCATCACACGTCCTCCTCCCTAAGATAGCTCCTCAATTATTCTATTCTCCAACACTTCCATTGAAAATTAATAAAAGCACTAACTAGCGGGCGATCCACAGGAAGAGCAGCATGTGTTGGTTTAGATTTCGGGGCATCTAGAATCGAGAGGCTTTCCATCGCACTGATTCTTGACCCATCCCCAACCTTCCACCTTATTCTCAGGTTCAAAAAATCATGCCCATGGATGAGACTTTGCCATGTGAGTGATTAATTATCAGGTACTTTAGCCAAAAAAAATCTAGAGTTTAAGCAAAAAAAAATCTAGAGTAAGCATAGTATTTGGCTTTTAGGATTTGCAAAACTAATGATTGTTCATTTTGAATCAATCTCTACCCCTGCTTCGCAAGCATTGCTTGGTTAAAAAAGGAGAGTTTTTAGAACCCCATACCTCCTTCATCCTTTTTTGCTAGTATCCCGTCCCATGTCAACTAATGAACTCTGATGCCTCATCTAGTATGTGCCCACCAAAACTGATTTAATAATCACTCGATGGCCTCCCAGATTCCTGTTGGAATTTTAAACACTGCCATAGCATATATGGGAATTGTATAAGCCACCATATTGATTAGAATTTCCTTCGTAGCACAAGGGAGAATTTGATGGTTCCACCCATTAACCAACTTTGCCATCTTATCTATCAAGAACCCAAATGCTTCTTTTTTTTGGTGGCCAATGGAGCAAGGAAGACCAAGGTATTTATTGATATTTCTACACCCTTCTGCTTCAAATAATGTCACGAAGGCTATTTTATCAGGAGTTCCCATGTTAGGACTAAAAAAAGTTCCAGTTTTTTCAAGATTAACCATTTGCCCTGAAGCTTCCTCATACTGCCAAATAATAGCCTTAAGGCTTTCCCCTTCCAGCTCATTAACCCAGTAGAACACCATGTAGTCATTTGTGAGGAGTATGTGAGAGACCCTGGGACCATATTATCTTACCCTTGCTCCTGAAATTATCCCTTCCATCATGCCATGTTTAAGCAGCCTAGAAAGTCCTTCAACACAATGTAGAAATAAGTATGGGGAAATAGGGTCCCCTTTTCTATGGCCACGCTGAGGAATAATGGATCCATGAAGTTGGCATTAATCATCACAGAATAGGATACTGAAGAGACACATCACAACACTAACCTTACAAAGTGAATGGGGAAACCAAATCCAGTCATTAATGCCTGCAAGTAAGTCCACTCTACCTTGTCATACACCTTTGCCATGTCAAGTTTCAAAGTACATAATCCATCAATACCACTTCTTTTATTTTTAATAGAATGTGGGAGCTCATAAACCACCAAAATATTATCTAAAATTAATCTTCCCTTGAGAAAGGCATTGTGCAAATTAGAAACAATTAAGTTCATAATTGACTTCAATTTATTGGTGATAGCTTTCGATATTATCTTGTAAAAGACATTACAAAACTGATTGGACGAAATTGCATCATCTTTTCTAGATCTTTAAGTTTCAAAATCAGTACCAACACAGTTTGTTTTATGTCCTATAATTGACCATCATCATTTAGCACATTAAGACAAATTTCTATCAAACTAGAACTCACCTCCATCCAAAATTTTTGGAGAAGTAAAGTAGGCAAACCATCTAGTCTAGGTGTTTTTTGCAAGATACATATCAAAGAGAGCTTTCTAAACTTCCATAGGTGTGAACGGTTTATACGGCTCTTTATTCATATCATCTAAAACCCTTCGTTCCAAGGAACTTAGAACCACCTCAATGCTTGTTGGATCAGTCGATGCAAATAAGGTCGTAAAGTACTCCGCCATACTTGCGAAGTTAGTCTAATTCTCACACCATTCCTTGGCAGTGTCCCTAATCCAAAGGTTATGGTTATTTACTTTGCGTGATGAAGCATATGCATGAAAGAAAAGTGTGTTTTTATCTCCCTTCTTCAGCCACTAGATTCTGGACCGTTGTTTCCACATGACCTTCTCCTTGTACAACAACTTATTAAGCTTTTTTTTCAGCCTTCTTAACTCGTGATACTCGTCAAGTGGCAATCCTTCTTTACTAAGGCCTTCTATCTTTTTTTTTTATCTCCTTCGTTGAGTGCTGCACATGGTTGAAGCTAGCTTCATTCCAACATTTCAAAGCCTCTTGAATATTTTTAATTTTTTCCACAATGCTTCCTTCTTGTTGGTTGCTTTATTGCAAGTCCCAAGCTATTCCCACAACATTTTTGCATGCTTCATCTTTGAGCCATATGGATTCAAAATGGAAAGGCCTTTCAACTCTTTGGGATCTATTTGATGCCTAAAGCTTTACTACCACTACATTCTGGACTTTTGTTTCCACATGACCTTCTCCTCGTACAACAACTTATTAAGCTTTTTTTTTAGCCTTCTTAACTTATGATACTCGTTAGGTGATAGTCCTTCTTTACTAAGGCCTTTTATCATTTTTTTTATCTTCCTTTTTGAGTGCTGTGCATAGCTGAAGCTGGCTTCATTCCAACACTTCAAAGCCTCGTGAATATTTTTAATTTTTGCCATAATGCTTCTTTTTTGTTGGTCGCTTCATTGCAAGTCCCAAGCCATTCCCACAACATTTTTGCACACTTCATCTTTGAGCCATATGGATTCAAAATGGAAAGGCCTTTCAACTCTTTGGGATCTATTTGATGCCCAGAGCTTTACTACCACCGCGCAGTGGTTTGAAAAAATAGTCTCATTAATGGTTATCCTAGCCTCTGAAAACATATGTCTTTAATCTGAAGAAGCTACAGTTCTATCCAGCTGACACCAAACCACTTCACCCCCTACCTCACACCTGACCATGTGTATTTTGGTCCTAAGAACCCAAGATCATCTAAGCCACAATGAGCTAAGGACTACGTAAAAGCCTCCATCAACCTCTCATATCTTGGTTTGCCTCATTCCTTCTTATAAAAGTAGAGGATCTCATTGAAATTCACTCCAAAGAGCCATGCCAGCAAACTCTTTCCCTTTAGTCCACTCAGCAACTCCTAAGATAAGTGCCTTCATCACTTGTCAGCTTCACCATAAAATCTAGTAATGTACCATTTTCCTGGTTTGTGCCAAATTTTAACTTCCATATCAATGTGCTTCCTAGAAAAGCTTAGCAAGTTCGCCACCACATCCTTCTTTCGTATAAACGCAATACCCCTTGACATCCTAGTACAGTTTACCGTGAACGTATGTTGGAACCCTAACCTAACCTTTACATCTTCCATCCTTACTGAAGAAAGCCAAATCTTGCTCAAGAAAGCCATGATAGTACCCTCTATCCGGAGAAGATTTTTCAAGTTACCAATTGATCGTGGATCTCCCAAACCATGGTAGTTTGAAAATACAATCAACATGGCGCTTGGCAAGGCTGCAGCGTAGCCTATTCCAATGAGAATGTCTTTGAATATGCATCTTGTTGCTTGATTGCCACCAAATCAATATCCATCGATTTGTCCCTCTACGCTTCTTAGCACCTCTCCCCTCCCTGCCACTTTCTTGGCTCGACCCCACTGAACAAGTTTGTCACTTCCGTGTTCTTCTTTTAATCTTTCAAGGCCTTATTGCATTGGCGGATGCCATGGTTCGAGTAACCTTCCCTAACATAGGAGTTTCTAGTTTTTTCGTACTCTCCTGACACTTATCTGCCCTTTGCAGCTCTAAACACCAAATTGCCACCACTCTTTTTAGTGGGCCATGGTCATCCCCTAACTTTACCCAACTCACCTCCTTATCCCTACTCTATGAGACCACTTCCACATCACTTGTTCCATTTAATTTTGACCTTGCCTTTCATCCCCCAACTATAATTTTTACCTAACTAACAGTTGTTTCTCCTTCCCTTCTGTTTCCACGTGACTAGATGCTGTCATACTTGATTTCTTGGATGACGAAGGCCCCATTGATTCCTCTTTCTTTGCTTGCTCATGAGGCATTATGCATAGGTGTCTGCATAGTGGGGATGCCCAAAAGAATTTGCTGTATTGGCTTGGCTGCTCCGAGTCCTCTGGCAACTTGCAATCTTGGTCTACATGCCCTAGCAATCCACATCGAAAGCAAAACTGCTACAGACGTTCATATTTAAACCCACAAAACCCTGACCAACCACCTTGGTTTCAACAAAACTCTTTACAGAAAGGGCTTGGTAACATTTAATCCAACTTGCAGCTTTATGTACCTTCTTCTTACCACTTCATCATGCCATTGGCATACCTGTAAGACCCTCCCCATCTGCCCACCTAGCTTTTCCACCATTTCACTCTTCATCACCCATATTGGTAGGTCATAAGTTTGTACCTAGAAAATTGTCATTGACAGAAAGACTTTTGATGGTTGGTCCACACAGGTTATCTCCTTTAACATCAATATATGTTTATCGAATAACCATGGTAAGCCTTCCAAAACCCTTTCTAGATCACGTCACGCATAAAACGCGAAAGGAAACCTATTATTGGTGATAACATCCATATCAACTCCCTTCATTGGCCTATACAAGAACTTCATCATCACAAACATAGCTTGATTGTTGAAGACCACAACCTAACCACCATGAAGTATTTATTTTTTGTGTCTTCATCTCCCCCATCAAAATCTTCTAGCATGATCTGTTCCTGCTCGGTTAAGGAAAAATGTCACTTGGATTCTTGCAACTGCTTCAACCCCTCCATCATTTCATGCAGAAAACAACCAATTGACCGACAACCAATGACCAATGCCCTAGACAAACCAGGGATACACACTCTCAATGGAAGAGACAAACCTTAGCTCTCCACAGGAGAGACGTTATATATATATAGGGTAAATATTGGTAGTTGTTCCTAAATTATACCCATGTTGCTTATTCATCCCAAAACTATCAGGTGTTGCACCAATCATTCTGAAACTATTTAAATTGTTGCTATTTCATCCCACCATCAACTAAACCGTTAAATATGGATGAAAAAATGATGTGGCATGAAAAAATGATGTGGCTATTGATGTGACAGCACTTTTTCATCCATATTTAACGGTTTAGTTAACGGCAGGATGAAATAGTAACAATTAAATACTTTTTGGATGATTAGTGCAACACATGATAGTTTTGGGATGAATAAGCAACATGGGTATAGTTTAGGGACAACTGATGAAATTTACCCATATATATACATATGTTGTTACTATTATTATATATAAATATATATATTTCCATTTATTTTCATATTCTTAGGTATAATATATTATAAATATGTGTAAAATATATGTATATAAATATTTTTTTATACTTTTCATACTTTAAAAATTATGGTTTTAATATATATAGTGAGATGTTTATATAAGAAAAAGTCTAAATTAATCTACATAAATATAACCTACACTTCACTCTCTTACAATCTTAAATTTTTTAAACAAAAAATTTTAAAAATTCTAGTTTAGTTTCTAAAATTATAAAATTTATTAATTGAACCTCATTTTTTTCAAAGGCTTTTGATGTTGACAATTTCCAACAACTGCTGTTGGATGTTGAAACTTTGAAATTTCTAATGGCTTAGCCATTGAAATTTTCCAACGGCTTAATGTGTAAAAAATTTCCAATAGCCTAGACATTGGAAACTATGGTGTTCAAAATTTCCAATGCTTCGCCATTGGAAAATAGTCTTTTCTTTTTTCAATGGCTCTTAGGGTTGAAAATTTTAGATGGCTTAGTAGTTGAAATTTTGGCCATTGGAAAATGCATGTTTTTTGTAGTGCTATGTTTTTGTTATCCCTTAGAATCTTATGTTGTTGCTGATTTGTAAGATACCCTTTAACTCACTTATAATTGGAATGAAGCATTTTTTGTCAAAAAAAAAAAGATATAATTTCATAATATTTGTAATATCTTATGTCCATAATTTCCCCTAAATCCTAAAAAATAGATTCCGCTACTTGTTGCCAGCATCCTTTTCCTTGTCCTTGCCTCTAATGGAGTGATTTCTTTGTAACAACTTAGTCAATACCCAAATATTTTACCTAGAAAAATTTAAGCTTACCATTAAATCCTAAACCAATGAGTTTTAAAAATAACACCAACACGGTAATCCTAGCCAAAAAAAGTTCCACAATTGATCTCAAAATACCAAAATATATATCACAATTTTGTTCTTTAAACCCTAAATCAACGCAATCAAAAACCTTATTATAGGAATAAAAAGTTAAACATAATAATAGATCTATTGTTAGGGATGATAGTTGGGTAGGTCGGGTCAAGTTTGGTTCAGGCCATTTAAGTTTAGGTTTAATCAAGTTAGTATGAATTTGGTTCTAGGTCAAGTCATTTTGGGTTCGGATTGCTTTCGGGTTGAGTGTGTTTAAGGTTCGGCTTGGCTTAGGTTGGGTTTATTTGGGTTCGGGTTTAATATAGGTCGAGTCGATTTCTATCTTGGGTAATTTTAGGTCTGATTTTAGTCCAAACTCAGGTTGACCAGTCGGGTTTGTTCGAGTTACTGGTATATATGTTAAAATCACTTAATCAATTCAATTTTTTTGTTCAGTTTTTGTTAAAATTTAAATTAAATAATTCAAATTTTTTTCAATTAATTTATGTTAATTTTTTTTCTTATTATGTTAAATTAAAAAATTCATAAAATTTTCCTAATTATGTTTCAACGAATTTGCTATGATATCTAACTTTTATTGTAAAATTGCTATGAAATATAACTTTAGTTCACTATTACACCATTAGTGACTGAACAACAAAAATTTTAAAAAAATTTGAATGAAAATAAAAATATTTGAAAAGTTTAGAGAGCTATATTGTAATTATTATAGTGACTAAAATGAAAATTTTTAAAATTTAAGTATCTTGTTGCACTATATTTAAATGCTTAGGGACCAACACTGTAATTTGACAATTGGCTATCAAACATACTAAATATGGAAGTTACTTATTTTATAAGAACCCAAATATAGAACCTATTAAATCTAAAAGTCTTTGAGTATAAGACTCGCTAAATATAGATGTTCTTAAAAAAAAAAAAGTTATTAAATATGAAAATCCTGAATATAGAAATTATTAAATATGGAAGATAATAAAAGAGGAAAGGTGAGGTTTAGGGTAAAGGTTAAAATTAATCGCTAAGGTTTAGGTTAGAATTAAGATTAAGTGTTAAGATTTAGGGTTTAGGGTTAGGGTTGAGGGCTTATGGTTACGGTTAGAGTTTAGGTTTATTGTAAAGGTTAAGGTTTCAATTAGGGTTTAGGTTTCGGGTTTTGAGTTTAGGTTTAGGTATAACGTTTATAGTTAGGATTAAGGGCTTACAGTTTAGCTTAGGGTAAGTGTTTAAGGTTTTAGGGTTTTGGGTTTAGGGTTTATGGTAAATTAAATTCAAATTCAAAGATAAATAATTAAAGACTAATCTTGTATTTACCATTCCTACTAATACAACATAGGAATATTAGTAATATGGGGCAGGGAGGGATTGTTAATACTAGACAAAAGTATACCTTAATTTGAAACATTTGAAATTAATTGAATCAAACTTCAAACAAAGAAGACAATCATATTAATTAAATCAAATTTCAAATTCCCTCATTTAAAACAATTAACTATACTAAATTAATATTGTATTTACCAACTAAAATTTGTGTAGAAAATTTTAAATTTGAAGCCCAGATGGCCAATCCAAGTATCCCACAATTCAACAAATTTATGCGGGTTACCAAAAAAAGCAAAAAAGAAAAAATTTGTTAGGTAAATGAAATTTTTCCTAAATGGATCTATTGCTACTTGATCTGGATTAGTTGACATCCAATTTAACTACCAAAAGAGACCCAGTGTGAGGGTTTTGTGTTTCAAAAAAATGTATAAGCAAATCCCTAAATTATTGAATTCTAGAAGACCCTTAAGTAAAGTATATTATTTTGTTAATTTATTCTTCAAAGACCCCCAAATAAAAAATAATTTTATAGTATTTTAAAGTCTCTTAAATTGTATGGTTATAATTGATGTGTAATTTAGATAAGCAGTATATAAAAAATAAAATTTTTCTTAAATCTCTACCAATCATATATTTATCTTAATTTGGGTTAAAATCGGGTTATATTGGGTCTAGCAATCAGGTCATTTTGGGTTTAGGCCAAGTCAGTCTCAGGTTTGGGTCATTTCAAGTTCAGGTCATATAGGGTTTCGGTTATTTTAGGTTCAGATCATTTCGGGTTTGGGTATTTTGGATTTGAGTCATTTGGATTTAGGTTTTCTTAAGTTTTACTTCAATTGGGTTTGAGTTTCAGTAGAGTTGTGTAGTTGGGCTTGTGTTCAGGCTAGGTCATTAGGTTTGGCCAAATTTTGTAAGCCATAATCTATGTCATGTATGTGTTAAATTTCATAGAACACCCTAAATCCACCATCTCAACCAAAACAATAACAACATTGATGATATAAAAATTAAAAATAGAACATGAACTTACTGATATGGGGAAAGATTTTAAATGAATCAAATGCAAAAACAATGAGCAACCTATAGGTTTCAGAACAATATGAGAGAGGTCTAGAGTTTTCTAAGAGCAAGATGTAGATCGAGTTAGCAAACATAAAATAAGAAAGAAAGAAAAGGGAAGGGTCAGGCTAAATTTATAATGGCCTAGCAACCACCAATGCCACCATTTTGCAATATTCTAAAAAGAGCGACCAACCACCAAAATAAGGGGCCTATTAAAATCAGTGGCAAAAATGGTCACCAGAAACAATATCGTAGTGATTATATTGGTGACCACTAGAAACAGTGGTCAAATGGTTGTCAGGGGTGCCATCTTTACAACCAGCCTAAAAGAGTGGTTAGATGGGGTGTTTTACCTTCTCCTTCACCATTTTGGCCACCATTTTTTTGGCATTTGAGAAAATGGTTACCACTGATGACGGTCACTAAAACCATGTTCTGTTATAGGGAATAATAAATTGAATATTATTGGACACAACATTTTGTATTATCAAATACTCTTTTTGTTTCACCAAAATTGACCCTTTCACTATTCACAGTAATTAATTTATAATTTTATTTATTTCAAAATTTATTATAAAAATATGGATATTTTATATGAAAATGAAATTTTAAAGATTATAGTTTCTAAATATCATTTTTAAGAATTTTTTTTAATACATATTAATATGAATATGTTCAAGTCAAACTTCAGTCAGAAAAGGTAAAAGGGTTCAATTAATGCGAAATGGAAAAAGTTTCATATTTACCAATATCAGACATCATAACTATCAATATTAAACATCACATTCTCTAATATAACTATTTCTTATTTCATATCACACACGTAATAAACCAAAACTAGAAACATACACAATAAATTATAATGACCTTTATAGACTAAAATGAGAGACCCTATAGACTAGAAGTAGCCACCTAAACACTTGAAGCAAACACCTAGATTTATCTAATAAATATTTATAGCCTAAAACTAGATGCTGGTCAACTAGAAGCAGACACATACATAGCAAAGTAAACCCTTGACATGGAAGCTATTAGTTATCAATTACAATATATCAATAATATGAAGTAGTTTTTATTTTCTTTTGCATAATACAAGATGAAAGAGGAAAAATTGCTACTGCCTCTATTTCAAGGTGGTTGAATATAAGTTTATAATGTCTAGTTTTGAGTTTGTGGTGTCCAACCACAAATATAAGATGCCTAACTCTTTATATATAGTATATAAAATCATGCTTCTCAAGTTCGTTTCCAGGTATAAGAAGTCTAGTTTCATATATAAGATATCTAGTTATATCTATATGAAGTCTTGTTAACTTGGGACTTGTTTCATGTTAAACATACTACAAGAAATGGGAAGATTCTACATTACCCTTAAGAAAATGTGGTAAAGTTATCCTCCCAATCTACACCATTGATCATGGCTGATGCCAGCAAGGAGCAAGGGCTAGACAGGTCGAACCAGTGAGGGCAGAGGAAAGAAAAAGAAAAATGAGAGAAAGGGGAGGAGAGAGAAGAAAATAGAAAAGGAAAAAAAAAAGAAAAAGTGTAGAGAGAAGAGAGAAGAAAGACGAAAATAGGGAGGAAAAAAAAAGAAGAAAAAGCATAGAAAGGAGAGAGGAGAAAGAAGAAAATAGGGAAAAAAATAAAAAAAATTGGGAGAAGGGAGAAAATGAGAGGAAAAAAAATGAGAGAATGTATTTTATTGAATACAAATTATTTTTCTTTTGTACTCAAAATAAAATACAATACAATACAATACATCACAAGGTTAAGAGAGGAAAATTGAAATGTGAGTGGGTTTTTTACCTTGAGAGAGGAGGCCAGGGGTAACCCTAGTGTACCATGAAGTGGACATTGGCCCAAACCTTCAAGTGCAAATTGCTAAAATTGAGGAAAATAGTTTTTAAAATATTAGCGGTATAAAAAAATATTAATTGTTGAATAATATGCTTAGTAAAATATTATTTTATACATATGCCAATGGTACTCAAAATATAAAATTTGTGTATACTGATCAACTAATTAGTAAAGCAAATGAAAACTAATTTTACAAAATAATACTAACATAGCAATGAAATTGAAATTGATCACCTAATAGTATATGTAGTTGATGTACAATGCTAAAAAATAGTAAATTTTACTAGTGACAAATTTTGCAATTTTTGTGATGTAAAAAAATCAATAATTTAAAGATGAGGGCACCCAAGTCTAAGACATGTCATAAATTCAAGTATCTAATTGTCACCAAAATAAGACAACTTTATATTTCTTTAAAATTTTAATATAGTCACTAAAATGTTATGATTCTAAAAAGTATAGTTTAGCAAAAATTAAGAATGACAATTGGTTGGGTCAGGTTATGTTTATGTTAGGCCATTTAGGTTCGGGTTTAATCAGGTTAACATGAATTCGAATCCAGGTCAGGTTATTTGAATTCACATTGATTTTGGGTTGAGTAGATTTTGGTCTCAGCTTGGGTAAGGTCAGATTTATCAGGGTTCAGGTTTAAAACAGATCGGGTGAATTTTAGTCTCAAATAATTTCAAGTCGAGTTACTCATGTTTTGGGTCAGATTCGAGTTGGCAATCAAGTTTACTCATGTTACTGGTACGTAGGCTGAAGTGACTAGATCAATTTTAATTTTTGTATAATTTTTGTTAAAATTTAAATTAAAAAAATTTGATTTCCATGTGATTTGGTTTAGGTTAATTTTCATTGTTTGTGTGTTTAATTAAAAAATCATAAAAAATTTCTTAATTATGTTTCGATGAATTTTCTACAATTTTCAATTTTTACTATGAAATGTAAATCAAGTTCACCATTATCTATAGTGACTAAACTGTTAAATTTCAAATTTTTTGGGGTAAAGATATAAAAATTTTAAAAGTTTAGGGACCTATCTTGTAATTATTTTGGGCGGTAAAAAAGAAATTTTTTAAAATTTAGGTACTTTGTTGCACTACACCTAAAAGTTTAGGTACCATTGTTGTGATATTGATATTTGCCTACCAAGATCATTAAACTTAAACCCTAAACCGAACGTTAACCCTAGACCTAGCCTTAATATTATGTAAAACAATGTAAACTTAAAACCTAAAACCTAATGAGCACTAGTTATAACCTTAAATTATGTCTTAAACCTTAACTCTAACCTCATACTTAAGCCCAAACCCTCAATCCAATGCCCTAAACCTCATAATCTAACCCGAAACCGTAATCCCTAAACCCTAAACCTCATGCCCTAACCCAAACCCAAAATTAAGCACCTAAACCCTAACTCTAAACCTCATATCCTAACCCAACCCCTAAGTCCTACACCTTAACCCTAAACCTAAACCTTATACCCTCACCTTAACCCCTAAACCCCTAAATCTAATCCTAACCCTAACCTTTAACCCTAGACCTTAATCCTTAACCCTAAACCTCATATCTTATCCCTAACTCTGAACCCTAAATCTAACCTAACGTTAATTCTTAACCCTAAACCTCATACCTTAACCCAAGACTTAAACCCTAGACCCTAAATCTAAGCATAAACCTTAACCCTAAACCCTAAACCTATTCAATTTGGGACTGAATTGTAATTTTTGTTAGAAATAAATCAGATATCTAAATCATAAACCCTAAATCCTAGACCTTAGACTTAACCTTAAACTTGAACCCTAGCCTTAAACCTTTAACCTAACCCTAACCTTAAACTTTTAATTTAGCTAAGTTAGAAATTTACAAAATTAATGCGAGACTTTAACCCTAAACCTTACAATAAAATCTTAAACTCTAACTCTAAACCTAACCTTTAATCCTAAATTGATAAATATTAAACCTTTAAGGTAATCAAAAAGTGACCAGATCACCTTGAAAGTAACCTAAAAAGGTGACCGGATCATCTTGAAGGTATAGAAAAGATAATCAGGTCACGTTACAGGTAACCTATAAAGTGATAGGGTCACCTTGAATGTACATAAAAGGTGACTAGGTCACCTTGAAGGTAACCTTAAAAGCAGACTGGGTTACCATGAAAGTACCTAAAATGTGATCAGATCATTTTGAAAGTAACATAAAAAAGTAACCTTGTCATATCGAATGTACCTATAAGGTGACAGGGCTAGTTTTTAGGAACCTTCAAGGTGACCAGGTCACCTTTGCAGGTTACAACTAGGTTAACTTTTAGGTACCTTCAAAGTGATCAGGTCACCTTTCAGGTTACCCTCAAGGTAACCGGCTTACCTTTGTAGGTTACCTTTAGGTTAACTTGGTCACCTTTTTAGGTTCATTCAAAGTGACCTGACCATCTTTTAGGTACATTCAAGGTGACTCGGTCACCTTTTTAAGCTACCTTTAAAATGACTTAGTCATTTTTTAGTTACCTTCAGGATGACCGGGTTATCTTTTAGGTACCTTTAAGTTCATTGAGTCACATTTTTAGGTTAGCTTAAAGGTGATCTAGTTATGTTTTAGGTACCTGCAAAGTGATCGAGTTACCTTGGTCATCTTTTTTAGCCTTTTAGGTTACCTAAATGTTTTGGGCAAATCTGATTTGTTTGTGAATTGTGGGTTAAGTTTGAAATTCTCATAAAATTATGAGTGAATCGTGAGAAACTACTAAGAGTTGTTGGACTTGATTGAAATTTCATTCATGAAGTGAAATGTATATTCTTAGTTCCTTAACTTTCATAGTACCCACTCCTAAGACTCCTGTCATTCCTCCACGGTGCTTGCCATTACCTATTACGCAATCGTCACCGTTGTCACCATTCAGCCTCCACCAGCCCCTCCACACAACTGATGTTGCATCGTCTATACTCCAGCACTGTCCCAATCATCGCCATTCTCCCCTAAGTCCAAGATTGTTGTTGTATGGAACCCAATTGTGACCGTTCACTACGGTCGGTGTTCGATGGCCCATCTTCTAAGTCATTCACCACCATTCTAACTGACCCAACGCACTAGCTGCCCGAATTCACAACCCACTACCAAGAATTAAGACAAAAAAAACCACCCACTAGTTGTAAGTTGATGATCAAACAACTGTACTCATCTTGGGCTCATCAGATGGCTCAGATTTTAGTCAGTAAGCATGCCCCTTTTATAGAGGGTATTATAGAAAGGTTCCAAGAAATGCTAACGAATATGAATTCAAAAAAATGTGAAATAATTAAAATATTACATGATTTTTTCATATAAACATTGTTGAAAATGCCATTATTATTGCCCAATTAAATGTAAAAAAATATTGGATACTATAACGGTCTTATCTACATCAACAATAAATGACATAAACATTTAAATACCAAAAACAGACATTTTCAACCCAATGTCAAACACACATAATCCAGTATTAGACACCCTACCACCAATGGTTTTGTGGATTCTGTTTGGTATACATACGCCATAGGCGAACCTTAGCTTTGGGTATCAAACAAACAATTTATTTTGGTGTCCCACTTATAACAATCAAACGTTAATCAGTAGGTTATAACTTTGGCTAATAACCTTTTTTTTTACTAGCATTGTACTTAATAAAAATAATTCCATACGATATAAATTGTGCTATAAAGAAAGCAAAAAGAAAAAAAGGGACCTACGCTCAATGTTCATGGTCATTAAATAACGGTTAACATATCGGCATAGTCAGCCCCCGGATGTGACGATAGAGGGACGGAATTGTGGTAGGACCTGATGGTATCTACCCATGCATGGTGCTAATATGAATATAACTGAATCTTGGAAGTCGATTATGGAGAAGTCTGACAGCCTTGCCCAGTACTTCTTCTCATTGTCCTGTGCCCCTTTGAGTGTACTAAAATCACATGAGAGCAAAAGATTGAATTTCTTTTGGGGATAAAAGGTAGGGTAGGAGCTTAGCACGGGTTAGTTGGAGTAAAATTATACTTCCATCGTTCCATAATAGATGAAATGTTTCTTTAGGTACAGAGATTAAAGTGTTTGTGTAGTAAAAGTTTAAATAATGAATAAAAAAATTCTTTTTTGGGTTTTAGATAGTGAGAATTTAAATGAAGATTAAAAAAATTTTTATTGGATTTTGTATAGTGGAAGTGTAAATAAGGGTAGTAAGGTAAATTAGAAGTTGAAAACTTTCTAAAATAAGAAACATTTTATTCTTTTTGGGACATTCAAAAAAGGAATACATTTCATTCTTTTTAGGGCAAAGAGAGTATTTCATAAGGAAGTTAGAGGCTTGAGTGTGGAGAGCCTAAAGGGAAAAAAAATTTGTCTTTGCTAGGGAAATGGTGGTGGAGGTCTAAAAATGAGAGTGACGCTGTGGGTTAAAGGAAGTCAAAAGCATTTATGAGATTGGCGGGTTGGGTTCCAATGAAGTTTCCATAAACTCATGGAGTGTTTAGGGTAACATAATAAAGTCAGGTTTTGAGACTAATAAATTGGGTTTTCCTTTCACAAATTGGTTGAAATGGGTCCTAGGTAATGAGTCAACTTATGGGAGGATCTTTTGGGTAGGGGATAGGAGTCTTAAACATGTTTGTCCTCGGCTATACAACTTAGATGTGGGGACGTGGTGTCCGGTGACACAGAACATGGGAGTTGGAGGGATGGTGAATGGTGTTGGGTAGCAGAGTTGAGGAGGAGAGAACTAGTTGAGCTGCAAACCATGGAAAATCTCATAAATATTGTGCAGATTGTTGAAGACCGAAAAGACAAATGGAGGGGGGACTTGGACCAGAACGTAAGCTTTTCAGTCAAAGTTTTTGGCTCGGATGATAGATGATGCTTGCTTCAGCCCATCTGAAACTTCTCAACATGCCAAATGGATCTCATGGCTTCCTCAGAAAATTAATGTCTTCATTTGGAAAGCATTGCAAGGCCGTCTTCCAACGAAGTATAATCTACTCAAGAGAAAGGTTCCCGTCAGCAATATCCTTTGTCCGATGTGTAGAGATGCTATTGAAACTGTGGATCATTGTCCTCTGTCGAGGATGGTATGGGATTAGATTCTTAAATGGTGGCAGCTTGGATGTTTAATAGGATTTGATAGACGTTAAGTTTTGGATTAGCAAAATCCAATGCAAAGCATGGGTAGCAATTTCTTTTACTCCGTCTCGGGCTCTGTGGAAACAAAGGAATCAAGTGGTACACGACAGTTCAAACTTGGTTCAAGTGAATCTACTTGGAACATTCAGGCTTACACATATCTATGGATATAAAAATAGATGCTCAAAGGCTGGCTTCTCCTGGACGAATTTGGTGCAAAATCCTATTAAGTTGGACTTAGAGCTATCGCTGCTTGTAATTAATCAGTTTTTATCTCTCAACAATGGGCTCAGTTTCTTGCTAGCCCTACCTGAATCTTCTAATCTCTTAATCTATTTTTTCTGTTAAAAAAAAATTGTGCAACTAGTGCCCATTTCTATCAGAAGTCTAGTTTCTTGTATATGATGTCCAATTGAAGTCTTGTTAACTTGAGCATATCAATATTTCACATTAAACATAGTACAAGAAAGTCTAACTGATTTGAATTTCAAAAAGTGGGAAACTACTAAAATATTATGCAATTTTTCCACATAAATATGTCATGATTATCTCTCAATTAAATATAAAATTGAATAAAAAAACTGCCTTATCCTAACTATTTATAAATGACATATAAACTTTTAAAAATCAGATGCAGACACTCTCAATCCAATACACAACATCCTACTACCAACGACGTTATGAATTTCGTTTGGCATACATCCGTCATTAAACTATCTTGGCTTTAGCTACTAAACAAACAATTTATTTTGGTCTCATCATAGTTACAAAAATCAAGCATTAATCAATATGTAAAACTTTTTGCTAGTACCTAGTAACCATTTTTTCTTTATCATTGTACTAGTATCGAATAATTCTAAAAAAAAATTGTATGATAAATTGTAGTGCAAAGAAAGAAAAAAGGCTAAGGTAAAAAGGGGCCCGGGCATAGTAAGGTCAATGTCCGTAGTCGTCAAATAATGGTTAATATAGCGGCATAGACAGCCCCCGAATGTGACTATAGAGGGACGGAATTGTGGGAGGACCTGATGGTATCTACCCATGCATGCATGGAGTACACGTTACGAAAGTTGCCCTCCTTGACTCCTTTACACAATAAGCCCTTCAAACGATGCTACGCTCACGTGCCATCCTTCCCCATTTTAATTGCGAAAAGTTAGGCCACACGCACTTTTTAGTATAAAATGATGTCTACTAATCTATGCTATAAAAGTAATATTGGTGCTGCGTTAATTGGCCAAGTGGCAACACATCGAGGGACATAGGCTCTTCTGCACTCCTAATCCAAATTCGAGCCTCTTCTTCATTTTTCTTAATATTTAACCATTAACTCTTTGTAATACCTGATTCTGTGTAAAGCAGTATTAGGAAATGACACGAAAATAAGTAAAGCTTTGACTTAATGATTGAGGTTTATAGTTGTTATAAAGTCGGAGATTCATTCTTTTTTCTGCATAGGGTACTACCTGAAATTGAACTTTTCAAAAAAATTTTAACAACGTGGATTTGTAAACTCCGTTTTGTTATAAAATGGATATAATCCAGGGGCATCGTTCGTTCTTGTTTCTCGTACTTCACTCAGTTAGAGACTAGAGTAAGGTAGTGTGTGTTATAATTCTGCATACAAAAAAGGACCAATTTATTCCTTAATTTATCTCGGTTCTGTCTACACCACGTTAAGATATGTTGCGGAAAATTTTTGCGGTTGTTTGACTTATTTTTTTTCTATTGCGAGATGCTGAATTTTTTTTTTTTTTTGGCTTTATACTACATTCTATAAAATAGCTCATAATAGCTTCACAAAAATCTACATGTGGTTAAACTCAAAGAAAAATATATATATATACATAGTTTAGAAACGAGACGAGAAAACTTAAGATACTTATTGCAATCAAATGTTTCGTTAAAAACAAGTTTTACCGCCATGTTATAATCTTTTTTATTTGCAAGATGGTGAAATAGAATAACCATCAAAAGATAAAACTAGGAAATTCGGTGATGTAATAGAAAGAATTGAAACAATAGTGACCTACATAATTGTATAGTAACCCTCATATACACAGTTAAAAATTGGTTGACACATCTCTCTCACTAAAAAAACAAAGCATTCAATTGCATAACTAAAGCATTTGACAAACATCTCACCGACACCAACTTGAGTAACACAGCTTATATGTAACACATGAAATTGCCACTAGAACAGAGATAAATAACGCGTAATTTTGACTTTTTGAACCTGCTCAAGATTGTCCAAGTATAAAGTACTGGTATAAAATAATTAAATATGATGACGATCTAATAACAGATCAATTAAAAGGGCCAAACACATAAGTTGAGAATGATTAAATATATGTTCTAGATATATATAACAAGCATATTAACTTTTTACCTTTCTTCTTCTTCTTATTTCTTGTTTGTTCTAAACTAACGCAAAACAAAAGCCAATTTACCCAGGATTGTTTTGATGATTCTTTTCGGTTAACCATTTTCTACATTATTAATTTTTCTTTTTTATTTTTTCTTTTTTCTTTTTTATCAAGAAACCGAGGAAAAAAAAAGTAATTGAAATAATAAGTAAAAAGAGAGAAAGAAAAATGTCTCCATGCATATATAGTTTCCCAGTTATTAGAGTGCAAGTGTGTCGCATTCCTCAAAACTCTCTTGAAACCCAAAAGATTAAAGAAGAAAAGAACAAAAGAAATTAATAGAAGAAGAAACAGGACAAAAAGATTACTGACGAGCCGAACGAAGACGAGGTTATCGATCGAGCGATCGAAACACAGAAACCCAAGAAAACCCAAAATCTTGATTCAACTTGATTCAGTTCATCCGAGATCTTGGCCCGATCGAACTAGGGTCTCGCCGCCGTGAGGCCGCCGCAGATGAAACTATCAGCGGAGGAGGAGTCGGGCTTCTCGTCGTGGCAAGGGGAGGACCCGGAGGGCGGGACGAAGCCCTTGGGGAGCATGACGGAGAACACTCTGGCGGTGCCTTCATCACTACCGGCGGAGGACATTCTTCTTCTGCGGGAGGGGTTGTGGTGCGTCCGGCGGCGGTTCTGGAGGTAGAACACTTGAGAGCGTGGCGAGGGATGGCGGGAGGGGATTGTGGGTCGGGTGGCGGAACGGGAGAAGAAAGAAGAGAAGGTGAGAAAGAGGAGGATGGCGAAGAAGAATCGAAAAATGAGAGCCATTTAGGATGATGTGGCGAATGTTGAAAACTTTGTTTGAATAGAAAGAATGAAATTATTTTATAGGAATGGACTTCAATTATAAGCTGAAGAATGGGCTTGTAATAAGTTGTAAGAGCTGTTGACTGAGTTTATTCTATTGGGCTTTGAATATATCAAACTGATTAAATTTTGGCAGGTAGTTTTGGGCTTGTAAAATTCAAAAAATAATATTTGTATTTTTGTGCATAATTTCTGATTTTTTTTATTTTTTATTTTTTGATGAACAAAATTTATGATGTTACTCAAAAGTTGTATTTACATTAAATGTTATCGATGTGGTAATTCTCGTATTTGTCTAATAACCAGGATTCAAATATTAGTGGTCTAATAACCGTGCCTTTTTCGTTAAGAAAAATGATTCAAATCTTAGCTCGTATTAGATTTCATTGGTTTAATTAACCAATACGGGGATTTAGAATATGTACTAGGTATGTGATTGACTCGCGTATGATTCTCAATATGAAAACGGGAGCAAATTTGAGAAAGAGATTTATAGTTTTTTTTTAATATTTAGAATCATGCTACAAGAGAAATGATATTAGTATTCTAATAAAGAAGAAGGGGAATGTTAGCTTTCTTAAGATTCAGAAGACAACCAAACCCTTGGTCCCAAACACCTTTGTTGTTGGCTCAAAGGTGCGGCGATAGCTTTCTGTTTTCTCATGAGAGAATTATAGCTATTTGAAGAGTTACACTTTAACTTGCACAAAGTGTCCCAAAAATGGAAGTGAAACCTGGAAAGCGTCAAGTTTTGAAATTTAAGTTAAAATATTATAAAAAAGAAAGTGAAAGCAGCAGTTGAGAGTGGGAAAGGAAGTGATAACTCAAAATAAATGAATTATGTAACTTACAGAGTACTTATTTATTTTAGATTTTGTGATTTAAAGCTGGTCGTCTCCCAATCTTCTCTTCCTCGGGTCCCCTCCCCTGACTTTTCTTTACCTAAATCTTAGGTATTAAAATTACTTTGCATCAAATTAGTCTTCTTATACCTCAAACCTCGAACCAAAATTATATATCTATTTGCTATTTTACCTAAAATATGAAATATGTACAATATATTTTTTATTACTATTTTACTATTGTATCTATTAGTTGCTAAAGTAACCATTGAGTGAGTTTTTTTTGCAATGATGTTAGAAAAAGAAAAAAAAAGTTGCAAAATAAGATGGCGATGAGTTATTAAATGATTACTTATATTGCAAAGAACATATTTGATAGCATTAGTAATGATGAGATTATTAAATATTTTAAAAATGAAGCTCATCTATTTGAGTTATAAATTTTATTTCTAGTTTATAGATGATCAAACAAATGTTTCTTCTTATGTGAATGTTTAACTTTATTAAAAATTTATAGTTTTATTGGACTCCACAGAAAAAAAATTCCCACATCCATAACTAGCTACAAACAAAACACTAAGGAGAATCATATACATACAAAATGTATGACAATATACTGCGCCAATGCAGCCTAAAGCTAAACATATGATCATAGTTCAAATCCCTTGGGACTTCCTCTTCTAGCTAGTTCTTACTAAAAGGCTTAATCTTACCTTCTAGTAAACTTGGTCTAATAGCCATTATTGAACTTCGCTCACCCATTTACCTTCCCTTTATTTTTGCACAAGTGAACATGGTGAATGCTGTTTAGTTGAGTTTTGAGAAACTCACTAAGTGTACTAGGTTTCCATTTAGTGTCTCAAGCTCCCAAGTTTGTCTAGGTCATTAGTATACTAAACCTCCATCAATTGTACCTAGAGAGCACTAGGTTTCACTCATACCTTTAGTCATGCTTTGCATAGGTCATAAGTGCACAAAGTTTCAGGCAATCTACCTTAAGGTGCAGTAGGCCTTCACATGTACCTCATGACATGTTATGATTAGGTAACAAGCACACTAGACTTACACTAAAGGGTCTCCTATAGAATTTGCTATGGTTGGACTCAACTTGCTAAGTTCCAAGGAACCCAAAAGTGTACTAAGGTTTCCCAGTGGTTACTTAAGCTCCAAGGCTCACCTAGGCTGCCAAGGGTCAGTAAACTCAATTTTTAACCTAATGGCATCTATTGTAGTCCTTGTAGCCCAACCACCTTTTCAATCAAACATTCTTCTAATAAGGTACACTTTGAGGTCCTTAAGACTTAATGAAACTCACTTAACTCAAATGAGTGTCTCAGAAGCACCAGTGCCTTATTAGGCTTCTTCCACCCTTAGGCATCCTTGGCACATCTCCTCATTAAAAACCAATCATTAGAAGGGCAAAATCATTATAGAATGGCCTACGGTGCTACAGTGCCCTAGGCCATTTACCTCAGCCTACCATGGGCACCATTGGCACCATAGCGTCAAGTTGGGTGTTGTAATTCGGTGGCTTCATGCCTAAGTGTTACAACTAGTGCTCATAAGCACTTTGGGGCTTTCTTAAGTCTTAAAAACATTTATGCAACTTCTCCACAAGCTCCAGATCATGAGGACAACTATAACAAGCCATGAATATGCCAAATTAGCCAAGCATCAAGTCCTTCATCATACTACATAAGAGCTTGATTTACACTAGTTCACCACAACTAATTCTCACGATAGTTTATCCATATCTTACAATTAACTAGAAATCATCGAATAAGAAACTAAGTGATGGGTGGCATGATGGCATCAGCATCTTCGTTAGGTGACATTGTGACTCCAGGAGGGACTTCTAGTGATGGAGAATGTCTGGAACAAAGGTTTCCCAAGGGAATGTGCCTGAAACACTCGGAAGAAGAGGGTTAGGAGGTCCCCGGAGTATTTTTCCGAGGAGGAGCCTCCGACGCCCTAGTCAGTGTTTTTAAAGGGAGAAGAAGGAGAAGAGTACAAGGAAGCTGAATGATCTTGCCTGTTTGTGTTTTCTAAGGGAGGAGGTCTGATCCTTGTTGAGGCCCTTTTGTCCTGATATTTATAGGAGTGCGCAGCCCGTTCAGATCACGACACATGTTCGGTCGGATGTGACCTGTACTTCGGGGCATAGGGGACAGGTAGCCGTCTGTAGGCTCTTCGGGCCAAGAACCGAGACAGGTCATGACAAGACATGGACGGCGTCGGCGCGTCAGACCGCCTTTTAGGGCGGCGTGTAGCGCGTATGGGCGACCTGTCAGAGGCTTCTTAAATGCTTCTACCGTACTCTCAAGGTCCTTCAGACGAGGTCATCCTTCGGAAATCATGTCCGCACTTCGGGGGTTTCCTTAGTTCAGGAGCTGTTCCTTTGGGAAGATTCTCTCCTGCTTGAAGCAGCTGGTATTTCTTCCCCAAAGGTGATTTGTCAGGCTCCCCGAAGGTACCGGCGACATACTTGGGATTCCTGATGTACTAGTCGAAGTCACGCGCTCGAGGTGTTCGGCTCCGTCTCTTCCGAAGTTAGCGATAGCGCCTCTTTCGGATGACGCCAGGCTTCTCGACCGTCATATTCGTAGGGAATGTATTTTAAGAGAGACGATAGTCTTTCGGCTATCACATGCCCCCCTTTGGAAAGCCGAAGTGGAGACTTCGGCTTATAGACCTTTTGAGGGCGTCCCTCGGGGCCCTGGGTGTGATAACTATACCGAAGATGCACCTGTTGTCCAAAGATATAGGCTGTTCGGCCACGGCCTGTTCTTTGGTGTCCTCGAGGCAACCCACTTCTTTCTTTCTTTTTTGTAGGTCCGTGCAACGTCGCGTCTCGTAACTTGACGTGTCAGTTTGGAGTGTTGCGCCCGGGGTTTAAGGGTGTCAGAAGGCATGTTCCTCGTTTGGGGCAACGGCTAACACGTGGCACGCTGTCATTGGAGGGAACTGCATTGTCTATGGCAGGCACATTTTTTTATACATAGAGAGCAGTTATGGCGACTGTTTGCCTTCGCAGAGCACTTTATGACGCCGGTTCGCCTATCCCCCTCGGCTTATATATACGCTGTTCCGTCATAATCTCCTTTTGCTTCAGCTTTTGCTTTCCTCCTGCTCTTAACTGTTTTTGCGTTCTCTCCTGTTTTGTACAGCTGTGCTATTAACGGAGTGTTTTTCCGGCCACTTTTCAAGACAGCGACTTCAAACCCAGATTTTGGCAAAACATTCGATGGGTTTTGATTTCCAGAGTGTTTTGATTTTCTGTGCCTTTTTTAAAGCTTTCCCGGAGTCGGTTTTTCTTCTCCCGAAGTCCCCCCTTTTTCATCGAGGATGTCTTCACCAACTCCTCTCATGACTGTCTCCCCTATCCCAAAAAGCTGGCAACCCCTTATTCACCATCCTTGCTGCTCTACTTCAGAAAAATTAGAGAAGTGGACTAAAAAAATTTTCTTCCTTCTTACGCCACCACCAGACTTCCTAGCCCCCAAACACTCAGTTTCATGGACGACGAGGACGAGGTTACCGTTTTCCGTGCCCAACTGAAGGCCGGACTTCGGTACCCTCCCTCGAAGGTGATTTGCGACTTTTGCCAATTTCATGGCATTGCCGTAAATCAACTTCCCCCAAACTCGTACTGCTATTTCAACGCCTTCCTTTGCATGTGCGGCGTTTTCAAACTAGAACCCTATTTCATTCTTTTTATGTAGTACTATAAGCTCTACGTGGTCTCGAAGGGTGGCTTTGACTTTATGCTACCTCGGGGATCAGGGAGCAAAAAGTATATGTTCACCTTCGCCACTAAGGACAGCTGGCGAGGGTGGTAAAGAAAATTATTTTTTCTGAAGATGGAGGAGGCCTGGTCGTACGTTCCGACCAAGTGGGCACAGGGAAAGCTAGAGGCGGATGTTGTAAACCCGAAGAGGCTGCTGACTCCTAAGTTGGCGGCCAAATTCACGGACTTCGACAGACGGATCCGAGCGGTCTCTGACTGGGATTCTGAGGTCCCTTCACGCTCCCTCTACCCCTTCCCCATCACGTGGAAGCTGATGACTGAGGAGGTCCTTTGGGAGCTAGGGGTAGTGAAGGAGCACGAGACGGACCTCGAGATGCCGGCTCCTGCCATCGTAGGGGAAGACTCCTGGCTGGTAAAACTCCTTCGGAAGGAGGTCACTTACGAGACTTTTTGTGAACGTAAGTTATCTCAAAAGTTTTCTTTGTTATAGACACGTCTTAGACTCACATTGATCATTGATGTTTTCCTTCTGTTTCAGATATGTCCAATGAGTCCGCTGCTTACTATAAGTCCCTTTTCCTCAGTCAAGCTGAGAAGGGGGAGCAGACAAAGAAGTCCGTCTCCCGAAGGCGCAAAATGGCTGGGAGTGGGCCATCATCGGCCAAACGGGCGAAGAAGGACGCGTCTCCTCCCCACCAGGAAATTCCAGAGAAGGTGAGTGAGGAGCCAGAGGCCAATACCGCCCAGCCGACCGACGTCCCTCCCCGGAGTCCCACTTCCTCGGCGGCTCTCTTGGACGCCTTGGTGGAAGTCCCTTCCGCCAAGGAGCTCGAGGAACGCCGTAAGAGCAAAGGCAAGGAGATCTCTGCCGAGGGGGTCCGGGACTCCGACGATGAAGTTGCCGAGGTGCCGCCAGGTTCGTTTTTTAGACAAGCTGCAGTGCCTTTATTTTTTAAACTTTGAGGATTACTTGTCTTAAGAAGTTTCTTGTTTTTACCGTGCAGAGAAGGTACCATCTTCGGCATGGGTAGCCGAGCACGCCCAAAAACGGGCCCTTCGGGATTCCCATATCCTGAAGGGGAAGATCCCGAGGGAGCCTTTCTGGTCGTTTACAGAGGACATGAACTTGTACTCCGACGACTGCCGGCAAACGGCCAACCAAATTTCAAGGGGGATCCTCACCGAGGCCTCCTTCAAGGCTATTTCCAAAGCGTGCCCGGACGAAGAGTCCCTTGCTGCAAAAGTTTTCGAGCACGCTGCCCAGGCATACTTCAGGCCTTTGTCTTTTATTTTTTATTTCTTTTAAGTGTTTGGCTCATTTTTTGCCTTACTGACTTTGTTGTTACTTTTTGCAGCTGTTGGGGTTCACCGGCCTCCTCAGGGTTCGGGCAGCGAAGCAAGCGGCGTTCTGGGTTTGGGCGCAGGACCGTTTGGAGAAATCCAGGGTCATGTGCTCCGACTTGGTTGCCAAGAACGCGGAGACGGCTGAAATTGCAAAGAAGGAGGTCGCTGCCGTTCGGGAGGAGTTATTGAAGGAAAAAGAGGAGCTTTTGAAGGACTCTTCCTAAAAGATCTCTGACCTTGGCTCCAAGGTGGCGGAGTTGACTTCGGAAAATGAGGCATATCAAAAGGAGAAGTCAGAGTCTGAGGCTCTCTTGGCGAAGGTGCTTGCTGAGAAGGCCGTGCTCCAGGCCGAGGTCGAGTCTTTGAAGAAGGAGCCGAAGAAGAAAAAGACGAAGGCACTGAAGAAGGAGATCGCTGATCTAGAGAAGCAACTTGACGATTTAGTGGTTGAGAAGAAGAAGGCCGTCCAAGTGACCAAGGTCGGCTTTCAGGTGGCTTTTGCCTTGCTCAGCATCAAGTTCTTCAGAGGTTCCCAGATCTGGACCTCTCCTTTTTGGCGGCCCTAAACATCCCCGAGGGGCCTCGGTGGTCTTGGTCCAAGATCGAGCACCTCAACTTGCCCTTTCCTCTTCCGGCGCCGAAGGCAGTGGACGAGGACGCAGGAGCTGGTGGCTCCCGAGATGCCGAGATTCCTTAGTTTGTCTTAGGGTCCTTTGTCTTCTTTTTCTCCTTTTTTCTACTTCTTCTTTTGGCGAGCTTTCTTCTTTGTAATTAGGTCCATCTTTGTTAATAAAGACTTCTTCTTTCTGTTGTAAAAAATTTTTTTGGCTAAGTCTTTCGCACAAGATTTTTCATTTCCCATTGTCCCGAACACGTTCGCTCAAGAGACTTCGGAAAATCATATTTACGCTTATCGCGCCAATTAGCCTTGGAATCACCCTCACGAAATTCTCTTTAAGCAAATTTCCAACTTCAGAGATGGTTGATAACCTTTGTAAATAAATTCTCTTCAACCGTGCTCGGTGACGACCGCTCTGAAAAAATTTTCTAAGAAGCTTTTGTACTTAGAAATTTTTCTAACTTGTACAATTTTCCCACCAAAATCCTAAGCATAGAATTTTTTCAAGGCATTCAAATGCCATGTGTTTTTTATTCTACGCCTTCGGCATCGCCAAGCTTGTAAACTCCTTTTCACACTTCGGCAAGTACTAGATAAGGACCTTCCCAATTTGCGCGAAGTACCCCGTTGGATGGCCTTCGGCGTGCAAATTCAGCCTTTCGGAGAACGAGGTATCCTTTCTTTATTCCCTTTGGCCTGGCGTGCAAGTTTATAGCCACGGCCACTCTTTGTTGAAAAGCTTTTCTTCTTAGCTCGGCTATTTCTCTGTGTTAGCCGATGAGGTCAAGCTTGGTTCTCAGGCCGAGGTCATTCCCCTTTCATCAAACACTTGTACTCGCACCGATGGTTGTACTACCTCAATTGGGATGATAGCCTCTGTACCGAAAACAAGTGAAAAAGGTGTTTCCCCTGTGGCTCTTCGGGGTGTTGTTCGGTAGCTCCATAACACACTTGGGAGCTCTCCTGGCCATTTCCCTTTTGCTTCCCCCAACCTCTTTTTCAGACCATCTTTTATGGTCCTGTTAGATACTTCTACTTGCCCATTGCTTTGGGGGTGAGCTACTGGAGGGAAGTGCATTTTTATTCCGAGGTTGTTGATAAATTCTTGGAACCCCTTGTTTGTAAACTGGGACCCATTATCGACTACTAGCACCCTCGATATGCCAAATCTGCATACAATGTTCTTCCATACGAATTTCTGCACATCTTTTGCTGAGATAGTCGCCAAGGGTTCTGCCTCGACCCATTTAGAGAAATAGTCCACTGCGACTACGTAGAACTTCACGCCTCCAGGCGCTGTCGGGAGTGGCCCAATGAGGTCTATGCGCCAAACTGCGAAGGGCCAGGGATAGTCAGCCGAAGTTACCAATTCTGAGGGTGTCCTTTGGATACTCGCGTGTCTTTGGCAATTACCACATTTCCGGACAAACTGCCTAGCGTCCTTTCTTAGGGTAGGCCAAAAGTATCCTTGGTGAAGTATCACTGCTGCCAGGGCGTCGGTTCTAATGTGTGAACCACCAGTGCCTTCGTGAACTTCTTCGAGGATCATTTCAGTATCCTCTTCGCCAACATACCTCTGCAGTGGATTTGCATATCCCTGCCGATATAATTCTTCTTCCGATTAGGAAGAAACGACCGGAACGTCTTCGCACTTTTGCCGCTTCATTGGGGTCTTCGGGGAGTTCACTGGTTGCAAGATATCTTTTTATCGAATCTTTCCAGCCTTTTCCCGAAGTTACTATGCTCAGCACTGCGATGCTCGGGTGGTTTAGCACCTCGGTGCATGTTTTTTACTTTGCCAAGCAGTCTGCCTCGGCATTATCTCAATGAGGCACATTTTCGATTCGTACGGTGTCGAACTCTCGGATAAGCTTTGCTACCAGTTCATGGTATTTCGCTAAGGTTGGGTCTTTTGCCCCATAGTCCCCTGCTGTTTGTCGAACTACCAGCTGGGAATCACTGTGGGCTTTCAAGTTTCTTATACCAATTTTTCTGGCTAGGCGTAACCCTACTATGAGAGCTTCGTATTTAGCCATAATGTTGGTGACGTTAAAGTCGAACTTGATGGCCTTCATTACTTTTAGACCTTCGGGCCCTTTGATAATTACCCCAGTTCCCTGGTGTTCGGACCATGAGGCTCCGTCTACATACAAAGTTCATTCTGGCTCATCTTCGCCAGGATCCGAATGGCTGTCCTCGGTGATGGGTACTTCGGCAATGAAGTCTGCCAGAGCTTGAGCTTTTATGGCTTTCCGAGGTTCATAAGTAATGTCGTGCTCGCCAAGCTCTATAGACAATTTGGAAAGCCTTCCTGAATGATTGACTTTCCTCATGACGTCCCGTAGAGGGAGACTACTTCGGACGATGATTGGGTGAGCTTGAAAATATGGCCGTAGTCTTCTTCCTGCCAGTACCAGGGCATATATAGCTTTTTGTAGCAAGGGATACCTGACTTCGGCGTTGTGCAGGGACTTGCTTACATAATAAACCGGCCATTGCTTTAGCCCTTCCTCTTTCACAAGGACCGAGCTTACTGCTTTTTCTGTGATGGTGAGGTACAACACGAGGGGCTCTCCTTCGCGAGGTTGTCGAAGAGTGGGCAGACGGGCCAAGTAGATTTTGAGTTCTTCCCAAGCCCTTTGGCAGTCCTCATTCCAAGGATGATCATCACATCCGAGGCCGCCCTCCTTTTTTGCTGCCTTAGTGAGGACTTTGAAGAATGCTCGACACCGGTCTCCATACCTGGAAATAAACCTGTTAACAGAGGTTATCCTTTCGGTGAGTCTCTGCACATCTTTTATTGTGATGGGAGTTCGAAATTCAAGCAGAGTCTTAACTTTTTCTGGGTTAGCATCAATGCCTCTTTCTGATACCATGTACCCAAGAAACTTTCCCAAGGTTACGCCGAAGATGCATTTTTCGGGATTAAGGCGAATTCTGAAGGTTCTGAGCTGGTGGAAAGTTTCCTTTAGATCTGTGATGTGGTCGTTAGGCAGCTTGCTCTTGACTATCATGTCATCGACATAGACTTCTATGTTCCTCCCTATTTGGTCATTAAGGACCTTGCTCATCAACCTCTGGTAGGTAGCTCCTACATTTTTTAGCCCGAAGGGCATTTTGATGTAACAATACGTTCCACCCTCGGTGATGAAGGCGGTTTTCTCCTCATCTTCGGGGTCCATCCTTATTTGATGATACCCACTGAAGGCGTCTAGGAAACTTAGGAGCCCGTATTCGGCAGTTGAGTCTACCAACTGGTCTATTGGTGGGAGGGGGTATGAATGTTTTGGGCAAGCATCATTCAAGTTTCTGAAGTCGATGCACATTCGGAGCTTACTGCTCCCTTCTTTTGTGGCAATAACCACGTTGCTCAACCATTCGGGGTACTTGACCTCCCTGATTACATCTGCGTCCAATAAGCGCTGGACTTTGACTTTGACGAAGTTATTTTTATGGACTGAGATGCCCCGTTTCTTTTGCCGAACAGGTTTTGCTTCCAGACTTACTTTAAGGCTATGCTGTATTATGAGAGGGTCTACCCCCGGCATATCTTTCGGCGAGTAGGCAAACAGGTCTTTATTCATTGTTAGAAAGGATACAATCTTTTTCTTGTCACCTTCGGCCAAATTTTTCCCTATTCGGGTACTTCGGCCTGGGACAAGTTCTACTTCTTCCATTTCTACCTACGCGGGATCCTCTGCTTCTCCCTCTTTTGGTTTTCCATCTGGCAAAGCCTCTGCCTCTACAGTTTGTGCGAAGTTGGTTGCTGGAGCTTTTCGCGCCTTGACAAACACTTTCCTTACTTCGCCCTGATCAATGAAGATTTCCGCGTCTCCATCCTTGGTGGCAAAAGTGACGATTAAGTACTTTACATCCGGGTTAATGTGCAGATTTCCTTGTGTTTGCCTTCCAAGGATGGCGTTATATGACGAAGGAACATCCATAACGATGAACCTTGTCATTGTGGAGGCAAACAGTTCATTTGTCCCATCAACCGAAGTTCCTTTCATCATCAGGGGGAGATCGATCCATCCAAGGATAGGTAATTCAGATGGTCCTACCCTAAAAGTAGGTGAAGTGATGGGCTTGAGATCGGCGTTGGATATACCTAGGTTTACCAGCAAATGTGAAAACTGGACGTCGGCGTTTGATCCATCGTCAAGTAACACTCTCTTGACGTCCCAGTTTCTTATCCTCACCATGACCAACAATGGATCATCATGGGGAAAGATGATGGTGGAACCATCCTTGCGGGCCAGTTTCTTCGACGGACTCTGATATTCCATCACTGATATTTCCCTGACCTTCCTCTTTCTTTCCGAGGATGGAAGTCCTGTCGTAATTGTTTGTATTACTCCCGCCGAAGGTGGAGGACGCCTCTTCGGACTTCTGTTCCTCCGCCTGTCGGAGTCGTACTCCTCGTTGTCTGCCTTTCCTTCTTCCTCCTTTCTTCCCTTCAGGGAAGGCATTCGCAAATATCGCCGAAGTTGGCCTTGTTTTATTAACGACTCTATGTACTTTTTCAATTGGAAACAGTCTTCGATGTCGTCCCGTGGTCGCGGTGAAACTGGCAGAACCTCTTCATATTCTTCTTATTATCAGCGGTCATGGCCCTTGGCCGCTGAATCTGGGTCCCCCGCCTTTCCATTGTCATGAGGATATTGGTCCTTGTGGTGTTCAGGGGTGTGAAGGTCGGGGTTTCCTTCCCTTAAACCTTCGAGGTCGTCCTGCCTGGTCGGCTGGATACCACGTTTGCTGGCTAGACCCTTCGGCACGGGTGTGATCAGACTTTGGTCTGCCCATTCTCAGCTCTTCGGCTGTCATATGCTGCTGGGCCCTTCGGTAGAATTCGCCAAGCATGTCCGGGGGGTCCTTGGAAAACTCGTAGAACAGCTGTGAGTCCCTCCGAAGGCCTCGTGTCATGGCGAGAATGCGTATTTCGGGGCGAAAGTCTGGAACACTTAAGGCCTCTCTATTAAACCTTTTGACATAGTCGCGGATGGTTTCTCCATTCTTCTACGCTATGTCGAACATCTGGACAGGCATCTTCGCCGTCGGGCGGCTTCCAATGAACTGCTGCGTAAAGGCCGTAGATAACTCCTGGAACTCCCTGATGGTTCCGGGAGCCAGCGAGTTATACCACGCTGTTGCTGGTCCTGTGAGGGTGACCTCAAAGCATTTACACAGGGTAGCATCATCAGCACCATGCAACACCATGCTACGTTTGTATTTGGTTAGATGAGCCTGCGGATCAGTTCGGCCATCATAGGTTTCCAGCCGAGGCACCCGGAAGTCACTTGGCATGGCTACCTCGACTACTGTTCGGGTGAACGGCGATTCATCCCCACAAAAAGTTTCAGACAGCCTAGCCCAGACTGGTTTCCAAGCTACCTGTTTCTCCACTCTCTCCAATCTTGTCAATATTTTCTTTATAAGGAGTGTGGCACTGGGCTCTTCGTCCTGGTGCTTGTAGGCCTCTGGGAAGGGAGATTGCCGGCGCCTCTTCGTGGACTGACTTCGGCACCGAGGGGATGGCGACTTCGCATCAGGTGATAAGCTCCTTTGGTAAGGAGTCTTAGGTCGCTCGAACCCCCTTTGTCCCGTAGGTCGTGCCCCGAGGGGTATATTTTCTGTTGAGGACTTATCACGCGGATCCTCGCTTCTCGAACTGCGGTGGGTTGATTTAGGGCTTTTCTCCTGAGGGAGTATTGGCGAGGAAGGCCTTTGGCCCTGAGTTGGTGGCGGCCACCTTCGGTCTATCTGCTGTATCACTTCAGCCACAATAGAGCGTTGAAAGTCGCGCAGAAAACTCATAGTTATAACTAGAGGACGTTCTTCCTCAGGTGAGGATGTCCCTGGAAGGGTTTGCTCAATAGTCGGTTGAGCTTCGGGCGTGGACGAGGACTTCCGAAGTCCCTTGTCCTTTGAACGCCAAGTCTCAACAACGGCGACCTGAGGGTGGGTTCCAACAGACGGCGCCAAATGATGGCCGGCATGATGGCCATCAGCATCTTCGTCAGGTGACATTGTGACTCCAGGAGGGACTTCCAGTGAGGGAGAACGTCTGGAACAAAGGTTTTCCAGGGGAATGTGCCTGAAACACTCGGAAGAAGGGGGTTAGGAGGTCCCCGGAGTATTTTTCCGGGGAGGAGCCTCCGACGCCCTATTCAGTGTTTTTAAAGGGAGAAGGAGGAGAGAGTACAAGGAAGCTAAATGATTTTGCTTGTTTGTGTTTTCTAAAGAAGGGGGTCCAATCCCTGTTGAGGCCCTTTGTCCTGATATTTATAGGAGTGCGCAGCCCGTTCAGATCACGACACGTGTTCGGTCGGATGTGACCTGTACTTCAGGGCATAGGGGACAGGTAGCCGTCTGTAGGCTCTTCGGGCCAAGAACCGAGACAGGTCATGACAAGACATGGACGGCGTCGGCGCATCAGACCGCCTTTTAGGGCGGCGTGTAGCACGTATGGGCGACATGTCAGAGGCTCCTTAAATGCTTCTGCCGTACTCCCGAGGTCCTTCGGACGAGGTCGTCCTTCAGAAATCATGTCCACACTTCGGGGGTTTCCTTAGTTCAGGAGCTGTTCCTTCGGGGAGATTCTTTCCTGCTTGAAGCAGCTGGTCCTTCTTCCCCGAAGGTGATTCGTCAGGCTCCCCGAAGGTACCAGCGACATACTTGGGATTCCTGATGTACTAGTTGAAGTCACATGCTCGAGGTGTTCGGCTCCGTCTCTTCCGAAGTTAGCTATAGCGCCTCTTTCGGATGACGCCAGGCTTCTCGACCGTCATATTCGTAGGGAATGTATTTTAAGAGAGACGATAGTCCTTCGGCTATCACTAAGACATGCATCATAAGAGTATGTAAACTAATTCCTTTACCTCAATCAAGAAGAACAAGCAACAATTAATCATCCATTCCAAGCAAATGGTAGAGGGGCTTTATATAGTTCCAATCAAAATCAACACTTTAGGCACCAAATTAGGCTCAATTAAGCCAAAGCCAAGCTTAAGACACCTCAAGAAACCAAGAACATCAAGGGGAACAAAAAAGATGTATCTAGATCTCTCTAATCTCAAAAACATCCCTCTGGGGCTTTCCCCTCTAGAACTATCTAAGAACAAGTTTGCACTTGGTTGGGTACCTCATGAGGCTTTTATTTCCATCAAGAATTGGTGCATTGATGGAGATTTGGTCATGAATTCATGGAGGTATAGATGGAGCACAAACTAAAAGGGATAGGATAAGTGAATAGTGGCTTTTATTCTTCCCAACAAGTTCTTAAACTAGTTTCCCCAATTTTCCTCTAAATTTTGCATTCTTTACCAAATAACCCTATCTCAAAATAGTGCCAGGAGTCTTAGGCAAATTTTCTTAAACTTTGGTTTCTTGTCAATTTAGGTCTAAGAACTACCTATGAGCTTTAAAAAAGAACCTATCACTCTATGGTGTAAAATTATCATCTTGCCCTTAATGACACTTAGGTGCCAAAATAATTGGAGACCATTTAATAACTTGCTTGACTTGTTAATTCATTCTAATTAAGATATTTAAACTAGTGATTTTACTTAACAAATAAGTCTTACTTGACTAGAGCAGGTGTTAGGACCATCCCTCAGTACTTGGCTTAGGCCAAGAATATAGAGAAACACCAATTTAAAACATGAGGGACTTGTTTGAAAATGAGGATAAGGGTATAAGTGCAAACCTAAGAAAGTTTGGGTTTTAAGTGTACATGGAAACTAGGCTATGATGTTTTTGGCATGAAATAAAGTTGGAGGACTACAATGCACACTAGAACTAGTGATGCAATTGAAACCATGAAACTTAAACTAGTAATCTCGACCATGCAAGAAAGTGCAAGGAGAAATGAAGAATTAGACCAATTTCTTTTTTGACTTTAATGGCCGGTTATGATTATGTTTTCCACCAAGATTTATACCATTATTTATATGGTTAATTAATATTGGTAAAATGCCGAAAATATGCATGGGCTAATAACCATTTATAGCCATTTTGATTAAAGCTTGGCAATGTAGGCCATGAGCTAAGATTAATGCCAAAATGAACATGTATTCTAGTGACTAAAGTGAAGCCATGGAGACTTGAGGGGTGAAGTGATCCATGAAAAATAGTTTAGGACCAAGAGTGACATTAAGCCAAAAGGAGGACATGTGGCCATAACCGGTTAAGCATGATTTACACTTAGCAAACAAAAGAAATTAGTTTCGGCCAAGGCTTCCATTTGTGTCCTTGACCGAGTTTTGAAGGCTTTGCATGTTCTTGGTGAATTGCTGCCGTTTTGATGCCAAATTAAGGTGAAAGTGAAGCTTGATTACAAAACCAAGCTTGGAATCCTCAATTTCGGAGGTAGGCAACCTTGAGTTTCAAGTTTGGAGCTTGAAAATTGGAGAACAAGGTTTGGCCGAGAACTTTCAAGCTCAAATTAGAGGTATAGCTTCATAAACTCACTTGTTTTCTTGGTAAATCTCCATGATCAAGTGACTATGATAGCTAATTGAAGGCCTTGTTGTGTTAGGCAACTTAGTTGATTTCGACCTTAGTTACTTAAGCAACCGACAACTCAAGCTTTTGAATTAAGGTAGGATTCATGTTTTACTTGCTTGCTTGGTAATTTTTCCATGAAGAAGTAATTATGAGTAGCTAAGTGATAGTCAATATGTGCTATGTGATCTTTGTTACTTGATGGGCATTATTGAGGAGATTCAGTTGATGATTTGGTTAGCTAATCAATTATGGGCATGTGTTAAAATTCCTAGTGAGGGAGGCCAACTTGCTAGTGAATTTGGAGCTCTAGTGGAATGGGAGTGATGTTGTGATTATGGAAGTGCAAAAAGTGCACATGGACACATGCTAATGAAATTGGCCGAATGTATCTTGTGGTGTGTGTGTGTGTTTGTGTGCTTGATTGTTTGTTTGTGTGTGCTAACAAGTTGTAGGTAGCTTAGTTATGCTCATTATGTTTCAGATATTATATGTGTATATTGTGCGTCTGTGTTTTCTATGTTTTCCTTGCAGGACAAGTAAGCTATGGAGGTTAAGTCTTGGACTTAACTAAATAGACCAAATATGGTCGGTTGTGAATCCTACTGAGTTTAATACTCATGCCCATATATTTCTTTTTTCAGGAAAGGATATACAACTTGAGTAGTTTGCTTGAGTTGCTAATTTGTGTGCTAGGTAGTACACTTATTGCTCAAGGTATGTGCCAACTCAATCTTGGCTTGATTACTTGCGTTACAAGTATTATGGTTTAAGGTTGAAACTTATATTCTAAGTTTTGCATGCTTGTGTAGTTGTGGGACCAATCTAGGTGCAGGATGGATGTGTGGACTATGGCTCTGATTGTAGTATTCACTTTCATGACCATGAGCATGGTCATTGGGTTCGTGCTTCAGTGTGTGCTGCTGTATTGCACACTTAGGTATCTTCTTGGGGAGTAAGGGTAAATGGCTTGTAAAACTTAACCTTGGCTATTTTGGACTTGTAGCATCCTTGGTATGTTTCCAAGCTAGTGATGCTTGTACTTATGCTATTTTGTGTGTATATGTAGCCTTGTTAGTACATGGTTTTGTATGTACATATGTTGGATGCTTATGTGCCAAGTTATGTTAAGTTTATGAGCATATGGTTATGTTTCATGAAGATACCTCTTGAGATACTTTGTTTGGCCAAATATACATGTGCATGGAAACCTTGATTTTCAAACTACAAAGATGTGGGCTTCTTGGTTGTCATTCATGAAAGTAGCATACTTGATGAGCACACATCCTAGACACGTAACAGATTAAGTGTATGCCTTGCTTGTATTTCAAGTTATTGATTTATAGCCTTGCCTTGTGTTCCAAGTTAGTGGTTGGGCCCTACTTAAGTTGCAGATTATTGTTCTAATTAACTCATAAGCCTCCTGGGACACCTCCCAGCTCTCAGCTTAAGAAAATAAGACTTAAAACTACCTAACAAGCAGCAACTAAAATAATAGGTAGTTAATAACACCTGAACTTAAGAGTATCCAAATAACTCTTGGGTAATTTGGTGAGTGGCACTGAGAGTGCACATGGTAGGGCCTGTGTGGGGTGTGACAGCAGGTCCATAACCTAAAAAGCCTTTTCATTCTCCTTGCCTTGGAGAATTTGATCCTCTAACTTGTTGAGACGTTTCCCAAGACATAATGCCAACATGTCCTAGCTAAACCTACTAAGGGGTCTTAACTTCATTAACAACCAACTTGGTGCTCATCTATCTGACTTCGTCGACTAATTCCATGTAGTATATATTCAAGTTGGCTTCTTGCATGCATAACTACTACAACCAATGCTATACTTTGTGCCCATTCCTAAATGAATATCAATGGCAACTGCTTATTGCTCTCCCAAGCTTAGCCTGACCTTATTCGATCCAATGCACTCTTATGTATCTTCCCATTTAAAGACTATGGTATGGTACTCCACTATCCGAAGCATAAGAATAATACTAAAGAATCTTTGATCAACTCAAACTTGTTTCAGTTACTCTGGTGACCAACACTCCTTTACACTTCCTTCTATGCTAGAACCCTAACATAAGCTAGCTTAACAAATACAAACTTGTACATTGACACTTACACTAAAAAAATCTTACCCTAGGTTTAGCACCTAACATCCCTGGACCTAAAACCCCTTAGTACAAGCTACCTTGACAAGTACAAAACTTGTCCACAAACTCTCAACCTGATAGTATCTTATTATAGGTTCGGTACCCAATCCTATCGACCAGTAAATTAAGTGTTTCATTACTGTACTATGGCCTCATCATCATACACCCATAACACACCAAGGCATAGTTCATTCCATTCTTCATTGCACTATAGGGCTCTTCTAGAAAGTTTTTCTACCAAGGATTCTAAGCGTTAGCTCACCCTAGAGTACTAGTCTTTGAAGCTCTTCTTGGATGGAACATATGCATCATGTATTTTAGTGCCCTGGGTAAGATACCTAAGCACCACCCAAGCATTGTGATCCTACTACTTTCATTACTCTAAAGCCATTTTCACTTGCATCCCTAATAGAGAAAATTTTTCGAGCATGAGGGCTCCATTTAGTGCTTCACTAGTCCTAGCCTTCTAGCACCTAGCAATGAGGTTAACAATGTACAGCCTCAAACCAAACGTCTTAACACTTCAGTTGCTATACTCAGAGTACCCTTGCTATACAACAATTACACTGTAACGACCCAAGTCCAGAACTGGTCAATGGAATACCTGCCCACACCACATGGGTTATCCTTAGGAAAGGGATAAGTGCTAGGTGTTTATGTTCTAAAATTAGAGCCTATATATCTACATAAGGCTTCCCAAAATTCACCCATGTGGGATATGGAGGCGTTACAAACTCCCCCTTATGTACCCAACGTCCTTGTTGGGGTCAATCGGATTACTTGGTTCCCCAGACCAAGTAACCTCTCTAATCGAACTACTTAGCCCTTGGCCAAGTAGCCCCTCAAATCTAGGATCAGTCCCAATAGACGATGCATATGCACACCCACTATGCAACACTATCATGGGCCTAGGTCAACTTTAATACTATCTATAATGACCCAAGTCCAGAACCGGTTAAAGGAACATCTGCCCACACCACATAGGCTATCCTTTATGAAAAGGATAAGCATTAGGTAATTAGAAATTCACTCTTAGTATAAGGAAGTTTCCTTGTCCCATACTAGCGGACACAACCATATACTTTGAACCAAATCTGGCTCTAATACGATCTGTAATGACCCAAATCCAAAACTGGTCAACGGAACACCTGCCCAAACCACATGGGCTATCCTTAAGAAAAGGATAAGTGCTAGGTGTTTATGTTCTACAATTGGAGCCTATATATCTACATAAGGCTTCTCACAATTCACCCATGTGGGATAAAGGGGCGTTATAAACTCCCCCCCTTATGTACCCAACGTCCTCGTTGGGGTCAATTGGATTACTTGGTTCTCCAGACCAAGTAATCTCTCTAGTAGGACTACTTAGCCCTTGGCCAAATAGCATCTCAAATCCAAGATCAGACCCGGTAGATGATGCATGTGCACACCCACTATGCCACATCATCGTGGTCTCGGGTCAGCTCTGATACCATCTATAATGACCCAAGTCCAAAACCGGTCAACGGAACACCTGCCCACACCACATGGGTTATCCTTTATGAAAAGGATAAGCGCTAGGCAATTAGGAATGGACTCTCAGTATAAGAAAGTTCCCCTGTCCCATACCAGCGGATACAACCATATACTTTGAACAAAACCTAGCTCTGATACCATCTGTAACGACCCAAGTCTAGAACTGGTCAATGGAACATTTGCGCACACCACATGGACTATTCTTTAGAAAAAGATAAGCGTTAGGTACTTATGTTCTAGAATTGGAGCCTATATATCTACATAAGGCTTCCCACAATTCACCCATGTAGGACATGGGGGTGTTACATACACACTAAGTCATCTCTCCCCCTTCCACTTGGAGCCTTACGAGCTACCCAAGCAAGATTTGACTTCCTAAATGCATCCATCTAGCACTTACCACTCGGCCACCAATCTTACCTTATACTCAAGGCACTTATAAGGTTCTTAGTCAAGCTAAAATATACCATTGGATCCTAAGCCACACTATGTATCCTTGGCTCACTAATAGACTAGATGCCTTAACCCCTTTTCACTAGGCTTGGACATGCCTTTGGTCTCTTATGCATTAAAATTTTTCCACAAAAACTTCAAAATCTAACAAAAAAACTAGTATAATGCATAGTTATTTGAGAAATCCTAAGTTCCCTTACGTGATCCTTTTTAAGTTGAAAAAAAGACCCTCAAATCTTAGTTGCAGACAAGGTCTTTTCTTAGGCAAGTAGTTTCCTTCATTCTCACCGTAGCACCTTTCTAGCTGAAATTCACTTCCTGGATTTTTTTTTTTTTGTCTACCAAGCTTTTTCTGAAGTTCATAGTTACAGCTAGATAGTCTAGAACTAGCTATGATCTTAAGCTAGTTCTCTCGATGACACCACAACAAGCCATACAATATGTTGGGTTTAAATCCTACTTAAGCCCTTTGATTTCTTGTATGCTACAATTAGACCTTACTTTCCTAGGAAAACAATTTTCTCACTCAAATCTTTTTATCCAATTTTATTCATCAATTTTCAAACAAGTCTATCAAATTTCCCATGTTCGAAATCACCCTCTTTTACTTGTTATTAAACCCAAGCTCTTAAACCACTTCATTACTTTTTCTTCCAATTAATTTGAAAATATAACTTTGAAAATGCAATATTTGATCACAAATTTAATAACTTTTTGAGGGGTGCAACACCTAGGACTATCTCATGCCTCTAGCAAACCATAATTGCCCATTCCATAGGTCTTGGCTTATGGAAGTCTCTCTTGAGCATTTTCATGAACACTTTATGAAATGTGTGTGTGTGAGTGGCCAAAACATGCACAACAAGAGAGTTAAGTGTAGAAATGGAAACTAAACTAGCAAAGGACATGCTTAAAGATAATTTTTAACCATTCAATCCATAAATCACCCAAATCCTAGAGGTTTGAGTGATTAGTCACTCATGAACACAAATACACAAAACAAGAGAAAGAATAATAGAGAGACACGCAACAATAGAAGGATTCACAAGGAAACATAATCTAAAGGATAAAAATCAACATAAACATTGATAAATCATCCACTAGAGACATAAGCCTTTATGCCTCCTGGCTCTCAAGCTCTAAACTTCTAGAAAAAAGTCTCCTTTGGCTAGTAAATCAAGTTCTATACAACTCCAAATGTCTAAAATTTCAGAGGGTCACACTGGATTAATTACAAGTGTGGATGGTGAGAATCCTTCAACCACAAGCTACTAAAAATGACTTGCAACCACTTTGAATGCTGGAAAAAAGTTGGTCCCTACCATCACCACACACGCCTTAAAGGCGCATTGATGGCACGATGTTGTAGTACACTCTAGGGGTTTACCATGGCACCACTGTGCTATGACAGCACCTATTGCATCTAGAAGACTACTGTGCTAGGCGCCGCTTGTGTGGTGGATGATGAAAGCTAAATCTTTTTTCTTGTGCCCTTCCTATCTTGACAACTCCATCATGGCTTGTACTACAATTACTATGTGTTGCTTTGATCTTTGCTTCCTCGTTCATTGTGCTCCTTTTCTTGCGCACTTGCGTCCTAGTACCCTAGCAATCACACTTTAGTTCCTTTGACATCCTTCAGGTGCAACCTCCATCCCCCCACCCCCCCCGGGAAATCACCTCAAGAAAGGCTAAGAACTAGGAATTATGCACATATCAAGAACAAGTTAAATGGTAAATATGTAACTATGTCAAGCACTCACCAATATCATGTTGAGATTGAACTTCATTCTATATTTTGCATACATTGTGGACCTAATTTCTGTAGCACTGGAAGTGTTATCCCAATTAATGAACTTTCATTTCATTATGACCCACAAAAGACATTATTATTACAATCTTGACATGCATATGTAATGTGAATACTACAACTTTGTTATCTATATTTACATGACCAGATTTCATTAAGAAATCTAATACTTTTTTATGTTTTAGTAGTAAGAAACTGTGTAATCATTCAATATCTTCTCCCATAAATACTTAACATTGACAGATGATAAATTGATTGAGTCATTGCATAAGTCCAAATATTTTTGCTTTAAAAAAGTTTGATACCGATTCTTTTGAAATTGGCTACATGCCTATGACACACTCCTCTAGATTAATAATTATTTTATGAAATTACTTTAAAAACAAACAAAACAAAAGCATTCGAATGATGACAATATGTCAACTTGAATTGTTTATTATTTAAAACCTAAAGACTTGACTAAACAAATAAATTTATTGGTGACACTATATTAGCATTTTCATTTTATATTTTTGAATTATCAAATTATTGCAATATGTTTTATAGTAATATTTCCTTGGTGTTTAAATATTTATACATTTCATGAACTCAATACAACTTAGAATCTAATGACAATACCGACTATGTAAACTAGTTACTTGCTTAATACTTTTTTTTATCAGCAATAAGAATATTATTATTAAAAAAACCAAGAATGAGCTAAAATAAGAACAAGAATAAGAAACAACCAAACCCAAAACAAGACTCCCACATCACTAAAGTAGTAAGCTCAAGTTTAGACACCAATTTGAGAAAGAACAACCTAGTCTACCCTATCCTTTTTCTAAGTGAAAGAAGGACAAAGACTTGATACCAATGAATAAGTCAAGACAGTATGCTGACTTGGAGGTAAAAATGGAGTTATTTTGGCTCCCTATAGAGCCCAAATAGTTGTTTTTAAAACCAAAACCCATGCTTTTCTTAAATCTGAAAAAAGATGATTGATTAGGGAGTTGATGAAGAATGAACTCAACTCTATCCACATTGTTAAAGTTGGCATCCCACCAATTGAAAACAAATCACCACAACTACTTAGAAAAGCCATAACCTGGGAACAAATGATCAGCAGTTTTGACTAGTAAACTACAAAAAAAAGGTACAAAGGGTTTATTTGACTAATTCCCCTTACTAACAAATTCACCTTTGTATGGACTTTATCTTGGATTAGCTTCCATACAAAAAATATTCAATTTTATGGGGCACCAAGTATTCCATAGTAGGGGTTGGCAGCAAAGGATTCTAAACAATAAGAAAGTCTAACTTCTTTGACAAAAAATTGACAGAAAACTTCCTTGTGTTGTCCAATTGCCATCTCAACTCATTTACAGCAAACCTATTTAAAGATGCTTGATCAAGTACATAAAACAAGTTCTAAAGATCACCCTAAACTCTCCCTTTAACTAACCATGCTATATTGAGTTCCAAACCTAAAAGTTACTTGCTTATTATTAAGGATGATACAGTTCTCCCTAATTTGATGTAAATTACTCACTACAAGGATAATGATTAGTTCCTACAACTACTTCCTAGGGTGGAAATCATAGGATAAACAAATTGAAGTAAAATCATCAGATGATGCAGTGGGGCCAAAGTATCCAACGGTTTTAAGGTGAATCTATGTCCTACATTTTTCCTACAATAGCCTTTTTTACAGTTTTCATGTGAAAAAAAGAGCCTTATGATTTCCTTGCATGACTATTTGCTAAGATTTTTTTATGAATAAAATAGTAGCAATTCAGATGCCTCAAAATCATAGGAAGGAAAAAGTTTCCTACAACTTTTTGACAACAAAAGATGTGTCTCAAAATCATAAGAATATAAATTGGGGCAGTTATCTTATGATTTGTAACCATAAACCCTAAAATCCCTAAACCCTAAATCCCTAAACATAAACCCTAACACTAAATCCCACCCAAACCCTAAATCCCTAAGCAAAAACCCTAAGCCTAAACCCTACCCCAAACAGTAACCCTAAACTGTGGCCTAAACCATAAATCCAAAATCTTTAAACAAAAATTCTAACCCTAACCCCAAACCTTCCCTAAACCCAAACCCAAACCCTAAACCCCATAACCTTAACCCTAAATCCCTAAACCCAAAACCTAACTTTAAACAGAAATCTTATTAATCCTAAACCCTAAACCCTAACCCTAAACCTAAACCTAAACCCCAACCTTAAATCCTTATACCTTAAGTACTCTAAATGTCTAAACCTTGAGCAGCTACCAGTCCAAATAGTATAACCTTAAACTCTAAGCTCTAAACTCTAACCTCTAACCCAATAATTGCCCTAAAAATATTACCCTAATTAAAAATCTAATCCCTAACATGTACATTATCATTAATTAACCTTAACATTCTCTAAAGCCCACCTTTAATTAATTTACATAACACCGGCCTTCAGTAGTGATTGAAGATGAATTTGAAGCTTTATTTACATAGCTACTTAGTAACGATTCTAAAGAAGATTTTAAGGATGAAGGTTAACTACTTCGTGAAGCTTCCAAAGATAATGGAGCGATTATTGAACTTATTATTATATGCTTCAGTTACTATGTATAATAAAGTTCTACGTTTAACACTTTCACATTTAAGTTATACTAGTAATTACTTTCCTCATTTGAGGGCTTGCATATATGAAGTAATTTTCATACTGATCAATTTCCATATTTGTTAGTGCACGCATGCACACACACACATACACGTATATAATGTATTACGAATATATATATATATATATATATATATATATATATATATGTATATATATATATGCTTAAATATTGTATGTACAATATTGTTTAAATGTATATACATGATAAAATTGTGTGTGTGTGTATATATAATAATAATAATAATAGTGTCTTTTGTGGGGAAAATGAAATTTTCCAATGTGACGATTTTCCTATGGTTTTCAAAAATCGTCACAAAATTGTCTTTGAGGTGGGCAAAAATTGTAAAATTTTGGCAGATGGAAGAAAGTGGGAAATGAAAATTTTTTCCTACATCCACTACTGCTTTAAAAGTCATAGGAATAGTTCCTACAACTATTCTACTATTCCCCATATCTTTCATAGATCCATAGGACAAATCCTACGATTTTGCTTGGTGTCTTACTATAGTGGCAAACTATCGAACAAGCCATTTCCTCTATTCATGATCTCTAACTACTCGATTTGTTCTCAGTCTCTATCTGCCTTTCTCATTTCTCAAATCATCAGCAGGCCATCCTCTCTCTGACAAGCCATTCTCGCTGCCCAAGTTACCGGTTTTTCCCTTTCTTGAACAAGGCCACACCTTTGGCGCTAGTTCCTCTTTGTCTTGGGCAAGCCACCCTCGGTACCACCGTCTCGATGTCCTTAAATCTCAAACAAGCAACCCTCGTCACCAGTCTCTCTTTCAATCGCCAGCAGTCAAGTTTCTCCTCAGTGCCAATTAGGTCCGATTCTCCATCCCATTAGTTGCTATAGTTTATGGGCTTGTTTTATGGTTTTGTTTGGTTAATTACTGGTTTTTGTTTTTGTTTGGTTGGTTTAGTATGAAGATTAGTGGGAAGTAGTTAAATTAGTTAACTTTTAAAAATTATTTAAAATATGAAATTTAGCTTAAATATGAAAATTAGCTAAATGGGCTAAAATATGAAAATTAGGGAAAATATGAAAATTATTTCTTTTGATAATTCTATCACTACTACATTCCTAATTACTTACCAACTATTCCAACCGAGTTCTGGATTGAATCATCGACTTGGCATAATGACGAAGGCAGTACCTAGCGAGAAGATGATGATCAACCCTGCCTCTCCATCCCATTGACTATTGTTAGTTGATCTCATTAGAATATAAATGTTTTAGTTTATTAGTTAACTGTAACTTGAATTTTTTGTAGTATTTTATTAGTTTAAGACTTTTGAAAATTAGTTAAAATATATAATGATTTTTTAAAATAATAATATGGTGTCACAAGACCGTAGGACAACTGGTGTTAAAAAAGCGTAGGACATCATTTGTCACAAAACCATAGGACAATTTGTGTCAAAAAGGCGTAGGACATCAACTGTCACAAAATTGTAGTATGAAGAAACGCTAAAAAACGGTATGACAAACCATGAGTCAGAAAACCATATGACACTCACTGTCACAAATACATAGGACAATCCTGTGTCAGAGAGCCGTAGGACGGTCCTACATTTCTCCTATACTTTTTATTTCTGATATAGACATTTCCAAAATTTTGATCATACAATTTTTATTGTAGGAAATAAGCATTTCCTACTGTAATCCTATGGTTTTTTGTATCTCAAATATCCTCCTATCTTGTAGTGACTTGCTTAATAAAAGAAATTTAGTTCCATGTGAAAGTTTCCTTAATAAGACCATCTACACCCAAAAAGAAATATAGTAAAAATATGAGATCTCTATCAACTTCAGTGTAGCAGTATCAAATTGTTGTCGTACAACTTCAAATAAAAAAGACTCTAGATGCACATTACAAATTGAGTATGTTTTATGTAGCCTGGCTTATGCCGTAAGCCATCATTCTATAAAATAAAATTGACAATTTGACACTAGAATTTTACAAATCAGTCAATCACATCACTGGTTCACGATAAATTCTACAAGTTTCTCTATCTCTTTCTTTTTTTGGTTCTTTATCTTTTATTTTCTATTGTTTTTTTTATCAAGTGTCCAATTTGGCACTTTTCTATTGTTTTTTTCCACTTCTTTTATTTTGGAAGAAAAAAATATCTATTTTTATTTCTTAAATTATCTTTTTTTCTCTACCGTTTACATTTAACCAAGCATTGTCTTGTTTCATTAGTTTGCTCTTATTTCAGCTGTTCACTTTAATTTCAATTTTACTTTGATTTCTATTATTTGTTTTAATTTGGAATTTTTTATATAATTTTATTGTTTGCTTTGATTTTCATTTTTTTATTTCATTCTCTGCTCTAGCTTGTTCTTCCAAAATGTCATAAATTAAATATAAAATTTAGCACAAGAAAGTCTAAAAAGGAAGAAATCAAGTAGCCAATATTAAAAAATTGAGATCATATTCATATTTTTTTATCTATTCCTATTTGTTTTTTTATTAGCAGTTGTTTGTCCTTTTAGCAATACGTACTTGTTCTCTTATTCTTTAGATAAACTAGTCGTATGTCCTTTTATTAGTAGTTATTTGTTTTGTTATCAGTAGTTTTTTATTTTTTTTATTAATTCTTTTTTGTTTTTTAGATAATTTAGTTGTCTATTCTTTTATTAGTAGTTATTTTCTTTCTTATTAATAACAATTTGTTATTTTATTAGGAGCTGTTTATTCTTTTTTAAATGCCTGTTTGTTTTTTAAAGTACTCTATATTCTTTTATTATTTGTTATTTGTTCTTTTATCAATGATTATCCATTCTTTTATGAATTCACATATGTTTTTTATAAAAATTAATTATTTTTTATTTTATTAGTAGCTATTTCTTCTTTTATCAGTGGCTGTTTGTTCTTTTATTAATTAATAGTTGTTCTTCAGATAAACTAGTTGTCTATTCTTTTATTAGTGATTATTTGTTCTTTTAAGTAGTTTTTTATTTACTATTAGTTGTTTGTTCTTTTATTAATAATTGCCTATTCTTTTGATACCGTATGTTCTTTTATTACTAGTTATTTATTCTTTTATTAGTAATTTTTTATTCTTTTATCAATTTATGCTTGTTCTTTAGACTGATTATTAGTAGTTATTTGTTCTTTTATTAATAGTTATTTGTTCTTTTATCAGTAGTTATGTATTCTTCTATTAGTAGTTATCTGTTCTTTTATTAGTAATTGTTTGTTCTTTTACTAGCAATTGTTTGCTCTTTTAGCAATAGGCCTTTGTTCTTTTACTGCAAGCTATTTGTTCTTTTATATATTCTTGTTTATTCATTTGTTCGTAGTTATTTATTCTTTTAGTAGCTGTTGATTGTTATTTTATGTATTCCTTCTTATTTGTTTAAACAAATTAGTTGTTTGTTCTTTTAACAGTAAGCCTTTGTTCTTTTATTGCAAGTTGTTCGTACTTTTAGATAAACTACTTTTTTTTTCTTCTTTTATTAAGTAGTTTCTTATTCTTTTACTAGAAGTTGGTTTTTTTAATCAATTTGTAATTCTGCTTTAGATAAACAAATTGTCTATTTTTTATTAGTAATTATTTTTTCTTTTATTAGTTATTTATTAAAAAAAAGAAGTACATACTAATAAGAAAAATAATTAACTACTAATAATTCAGCAGAAAAATGGAACAAATAACAAAAAAATTAATTTGTCCTGGTGTTACTTGGACTAATCTTATTGATTAGTTAAAATGATGCTAGAGAAAAGAGAAATAAAAATGGTTGGATAAAATGAAAAAAAAATAATAATAATTAAAAAATGAATAATAAAGTAGATGAATTTTAGAAAAATAAAAATAATATAAAAATAAAATAAAACTAAGAAAAAAAGGTAGAAAAAAGAAAATAAAATATGAAAATAATGTAAATGGAAAGAAACAATTCATAGTAACAGAAAAAAAAATTGGACTAAAAAACTAGGCAAAGAAAGTGAAAATCAACAAAAAAAAAAGCACATGAAAAGGTGAAAGCTAAAAGGAATAAGGAAAAAACCCATTAATTGATACAAACTGGAGAATGATGAATCAAAGGCATCTCATCCTATTTCTGCCCTAACACATCTAACCAATCCGACAAACATGGTAAACTATTGTGAATTGTGCAAAATGGATATATAGTGGCAGCACGGGTTCACATGTAAGTCCAGCTTACACAAGTCTTTTCCTTCCAAATTATAATAAAATGTGTACACAAACAAAAAATTTACACATGCTTATTTAAGCTAGGATATGTATGCCCACTTGATATAAACTAATTACTTCATGTGAAATACTTTCCCTTGAATAAGGTTGTGCAAGTATTTGTGTTTACATTTATACCATTGCCAATAATTTGGAATGTACTTCCAGAGTCTTTCCTAGTCAACTAATTTGAGAGGACATTAATGGAGACGGCGTTACAAATGAAGTATTTATACGTAGGGATGTCAACGGATATTCGGCCCAACGGATATTCGACTAAATCCTATCCGACGGATAGGATTTTTTTTACAATTAAATGGATTTGGAGCGGATTTGGGTTTTTTGTTTTTGTACCCACCGGATGTGGATAGGATATGGGTTTAGGTTCATGTACTTAAGGCTTCTAGCCTCACTGTTTGGTTAGTCTATTAGTAATCATGCATCATGTAGTTTGCATCTTTAGACATACACACACACACGCACACACACATACACACAGAGTAATTACAAGAAAAATTAATTCGGTTAAATAAGTACAATTTTAGCTGGACTTTGCAGGTTGAAATAGCTGATTCATTCACACACACACATACACATATACATATTAGGGTAATATAGTTTGAACATATATACAGAATCATTCACATATATACATATATTTTCTGTAAACTCGTTATTGTTTCCTTCATATTTAAACATTCTGAGGAGTTGCATTAGTGCGTTAAAGATTTCTATGAGTATCATCTTGATTTGTCAATTCAAAGATGGTGCAAGTTGCAACCATATGTTTAACTTACCGGATTGTATCGTATGAGTACTATACATTATAGTTGGATTTAGTTATATCAGCGTGTTTAAGTTATCTGATTGTTGCACTTCATTATGTGTCTCTTATTGTTGATATTGTTTTGCTAAATGATCAATTTTAATATTTTTTAATTATGGTATTCTATTATAAAATTATTGCTTTTTTTATTATGATATATAGCATGCAACGGGTTGGTGGATTTTATCCAAATCCTACCCGCTTTAAAATGGGTAGGATATGAATGTTAAAATTGTAAAACTGATGGATGGTGGATAGGATATGGATTGAATATCCAACATGATGGATAGGATATGGGTTTAGTACCATCCTACCCAAATCCTATCCATTGTCATTCCTATTTATACGATAATTGAAAACGTGAAATCTCATAATTTGGTTAGTCTCATTAAATAGACACATATGAAGATGTAATATTATTATTAATTATGCTCAACATTAGGTAATATTCTTTTTAAAGTGATGAAGTCTAATAAAGTATAGGGTAAACGTAATCGAATGTTATGGAAGTATGCTCTATATTACATATTCGTCATGGAAGTAGAAAAACTTACACCATTCATCTTGAAAGTATACAGTTGTTACACCATTCATCCTTCCATCAAGTCTTATCATTAAAAAGTAATGGAAAGCTGACTTGACAGTACGAATAATGCAACATAAGGTATACTTTCAACACAAATGGCATAACATAAGGCATACTGTCCAACAACAAGAGTTGATGGAAAGAATAGTGGTGTGACAATTATATACTTCTAGTATGAATGGACAACATTTCTTACTATTAAGATGAATGTGTAACATAAAGAATACTTCTAGAATGTTGGTGATGTTTACCCTAAACTATAAATTTTGAAAATTTTTTTCATTTCCAACATTAAAAATTTTATCCAAAATTATAAAATTTTAATAATAATATGTAATAAATGCCTTAGTTTAATAACTGTATCCATTTTCTGTAGCCTGAGATATTTCCTAATCCAGGTTGTGCTACAACAATTTAAGATGACGTTAATGGAAAGAACGTTGCAAACCAACTATATGATTGTTAAGTTTTTAATTGAATAAATCTAAAATGACCTATTTTTTTTAGTGGAGATGACATTAACAACAAACCATATGATTATAAGTTAAAAATGTAAACTCTCATAATTTGGGTAGCCTTATTAGACAGACATATATGAACATGTAATATTATCATTAATTATGCAAAATATTGAGTATCATTTATTGAAAGTGATGAAGTCATTACAAGAAAAATGTTAAAATGCGACTGAATGTCAATCACATGACATTTCAGTCGGACGTCAATAGCATATGTGTGGGCCATAATCTTCTCTGTGACTGAAATGTTCAATTGCCAAAAGTCAGTAGCACAATTTAAGAAATATTAAATTTCAGTCACACGTCAAGTGGGCCACAATCATTTATGCTACTGAAATGATCAGTCACACAAAGGCCAGTTGTATGCCAATAGAATGATTTAAAAAATATAAAAATGTCAGTAGCATGTTAGTCGCAAAGTTTAAAAAATGTTAAACTGTCAGTAGTTTAGTAGTCACACTATTTAAATTAATTTTCCCGTTAGTCGCACGATAGTATGACATATTAAATATTGTTTGCTTTTCAGTCACATAAACTAAATATATTTTCCTTCAATCGCACATCAGTGGCAAACAAAAGTATCAATGGCGAATTCAGTCACGCAAAAATGTGTTTTCTTCCCATACTCATCTCTCTTCATCATTTCTCCACCTTCTCCGATTTTCTCATTCTTTGCTCCATCTCTGCTCTCCATCTCTACTTCTACTTCTCCAGTTTTGCATTCTTTCCAACTGAAGCTCTATTGCTTTCAAACTACATCATTTCAATCTTTAGTTATCAACATAGATGTCACTCATATTTCTAGCTAAGATTTTGTTATAAATGATAGATTTGTTATTTGTAGTTTTATTTGCATATATATGCTTCTTCCTCCCTGTTCATTCCATTCTCCCTAAATTTCATTCATGTTCTTCCTTTTTCTTGCTCCTTCCTCCCTGCTCATTCAATTTTTCAGTCATTACCCATCCATTTACCATGCCATTTACTGCTTCTGGTAAGAAAATAAACCCTTTTTATTTTTGTTTTCAACTCATTTTCTATATTCAATGTACTGCTACATCTTTAAATTTTTTAACTGTTCATTTTCTAACTTGATTGTTAGTGCTGCCTCTTTAATTTTTTAAATTTCATTTATTTTTTCAATTTTTTCCCTATATTGAATGCTAGTGTTGGACAAATGTTGCTAAAATTTTAGAGTTGATTTATGAAGAAATTTTATTTTTGAAATTAAGCTGAAATTAAATTATAGGATTGAATTTAGTTTTATTATTATTGATAAATTTTAATGTAAATTTATGGTTTAATATCCAAGGATTAATTTTAATGTTATTTATGGTTCAATTTTAGTAATAACTCTATTGTTAATTTTAGTTTTAATTTTAGTACTTAAATTTAGAACTTAATTTTGGTGTTAAATTTAGTTCTTAATTTTAGTTTTAAATCTATTCTTAATTTTATTGTTAATTTTAGTTAATAAAAATATATTTTGTGTTAATTTTTAGTCATGGAGCATGATGATCATGGTTGCCAAATTATATTAATAATATTTTTAATTATTATTTTTAATATTATTAAATAACCAGTTTAATAAGTCTAATTTTAATATAGTAATTATATATTTTCATTATTATAATACTTGTAATCCAATTTTAATAAAATTTTTAATTAATTTTTTTAAATATGTATAAGCTGTGCAACTGAACTTCAGTTGCATCATGCGATTACCTTTTGTCAGTCGTATGATAGTTTATGCCACTGAAACTGTCAATCGTACAATAACACTGACTTTTTGTCGCTTGATACGGCTAAAATTTAGTATCATGAAGCGGCTAATAGATTCAGTCACACGAATTCATCTTGCTTACTTTATCCCATTGACACACTTGGTTGCATGATAATGGCGTGTTTTAGTCGCACGACAATGGCACAGCCCGTGCGATTAGCATTTTTGGTACTGAATTTGCTTGTGGCATACTAGTCTGATGGTACAATTGAATGTCACTATTTCTTCAGTTGCATCTGCCCATTTTTCTTGTAGTGAGTATAGCTAACATATAAATTTTAAATTTTCTAACTGATAGGAAACAGGCGCAGTTATAGGGCCCAAAATCAGTAAAACCTCTATTGGGGGCCCAAGTGAAATCCACAAGGCAACTCCATTACAGATGGAAATAAAATCCCATAATTACGGAGCAAGCTATGGGATTTTTATTTCAAACAAACAAATTACCCACAACTCATCTTGACTATATAAATCCCTCTAAACACCAAACTTGAGATATAACATTCTGGCTCTCCTTTCTTTCTCCACTACTCTTTGTTTGCTAGAAATCTAACTTGATCGCCATAATGGTTGTCTTCACGTGCAAATTCCTAGTCCGTAATTCACCTCACGGCTGATCCAAGCCCCTGTCATCCCTTTAGCTATCAATTTGGCGTTGCCTATGAGAACATGGTGAATACTCAAAGATCACGTCTGGAAAACCCAAACCTATTAGAAAATTAGCAGGAGAGCGATCGCCACAGTGGGTCCATAGTTATTGAAGGAGGAGAAGTGCCATAGAGGGTTGATTCGGTAAACCCTTTGGGGCTCCAAAGGGACCCCTGTAAGAGTAAGGGCCCTACACCCTTGAACGATGATTAGTTTTAAGCCTTGTAGCATTCCTTGTTCAAATAGCTGAAAATGACCCTGCAGTAAAAGATCTAGAGGGCCCTACCAAGGATCCCCAAAGAGGTTGCCGAGAGCCACCTGGCACTTGGAAGGCCTCACTCAGCTCTATTACAAGACCATCCCTCACTTGGATCGCTTCATCAATCCTAGGACAATGGCATCAGTGCTATTCTACAATGGCTTGACTAGATAGAGCAGAGCATGCGGGCCCTCGTGCCACAAAAAAAAGGATATCGTCTTGGCATTAACGTGGAGTACTTGTGGCTCCAACCTTTTACAAAAAGAGATAATCAATGCCTCTACTCCTAAGGGGCTCCACATGCCAAAAATTGACTTGTACGATAGCCTTACTAACCTAGCAAACCATCTATGGAGGTATGTTACCTCTATAAGACTTGAAAGGGATTTTGATGCCATCATGTATAGGGCTTTAACTCTACGATGTAAAATTTCTTGTCCTAGATGTCTCGTCATGCTATAATGCCATTATTGGGCAAGCTACCCAGGTGCAATTCCATGTTGAAGTCGATGTCAGGAGGCTAAAGGTGCTTTTTGTAACCCCCGTTGGGGAGACAACTATATTTATCAACCAAGTGTTGGCATGGTGAGGTTATATGGAAACCTTGTAAAGGCTTAGAGAAAATGCGCTCACACCAGCAGAATCTAAAAGGCACAGAGAGGCCCTTTAGGAAAATAAGGATGGTGCGCCTTTGTCTAAGGATACAGAGCTAGTGAAAGTAGCGCTCGGAAAGGTTATCAAGAGTGGAGAAGACCTCCCATTTGACGTAAGGTAGATGTTTATTGAGTTTCTTAAAACAAAAATAGATGTATTTGATTGGTCTCCTAGTAAGATGCCCAAGATAGGCCCCAAAGTTATCATCCATAGATTGTCAATACAGCAGAAAAAGTGCAATACGGCACTCGAGAAATGAGAATTCCTCATAGGAGAAGCAGAAAGGCTTCTTGATGGCGTTGGGTTGGCCATCGTTTGTGTTCCCGCCGTGGCTCCACGACGGGGGTAACAGGGACCTCCTGAGGAATGTCGTGCGTGGCCGTCCGGTGATGGATGGCGGTGGCTGAAAAAGATTTCCGATGCTGGAGAGAGCCTGAAAATGGGACGCCCCCAAGTAGTCCGACCTGAAACATACAGACAATAGGGGTTAGGAGGTCCCCGGAGTGGTTTTCCGAGGAGGAGCCTCTGACGCCCAAGTTAGTGCCTCTAAAGGACAAAGAGTAAGCACAAAATAGATTTGCCGGGGGTATTTCTCTGGCATGCACATAAGGGGAAGAATTTCACCGGAGGCGCTTTTCTGGCATGTTTAGAGAGAAAAGAGAAGGCTAGAACTCTGGAGCCCTCCAAAAGGTCTCATGTTGTTCTTTTTCTCAAGAGCCTTTCCTGCTGTAAATAGGGGAAAATGAGCCCCCCTGATTATGACACGTGTATGGACGGATGCCATCCGTACCTCTAAGCAGAAAAAGGGGCCAGCCGTATGCAGGCTTTCTTGGGCAGTGATTTGTCGAGAATCGTGTCTCAGTGTGCCAGAGCACGGACTAATGCTTGAGGTCAACGTTTAGTGCGTACGGGCAAACATGTCAGAGACTCCTTTGCGTCACCCATCGCTCCTCCGAGGTCCCTTCGGCCGACGTTACTTTTCAGGGGGACGAACAGGGACCTCTCCCCGGGGTGATACCGTCTCTCCGGGGTTACCCACTCTTCCGAAGTCGGTTCGTTCGTCCTCTGATGGAAAGGCGATATGGAAATTTTCCGAGGTCGGTACGATGGGGCTTCCGAGGTCATATATGTCGGGCGTGTGGCCCCCTCCTCCGAAGTCAGTGGTCAGGGCAATAGCACTTCGGCTATCACTACTAAAAGCTAGAATTATTTGGGAAGTATGGGACCTTGAATGGCTTACAAGTGTGGCAATGATAAAAAAAAAAGAATGGAGATTAGCGCATGTGCCTAGACAACACCAATCTTAATGATTCTTGCCCAAAAAATCTTTATCCCTTGCCATCTAAAGATCAATTGTTCAATGCCACCTCTGAATTCAAATTAGTTTCCTTGATGGACGTTTTAGTGGCTACCACCAAATCCAAATTCACCTAAAAGATGAAGAAAAAATGGCTTTCATGATAGGCAAGGCCATTTATTGTTACCAGCAGATGCCATTTAGCCTAAAAATGCTAGAGCCACTTACCAAAGGTTAATAAGTTGGATCTTTATAGATCAGATAAGGAGAAATATGGAAGTCCATGTCGATGACATGATTGTGAGAAGTAGGGCTATAGACCAGCATCTTGACCTTCAGGAAACCATCCAAAAAATGTGCTGTTATAACATGAAATTGAATCCAAATAAGTGCACCTTTGGCATAGGTGTTGGCAAATCTCTTGGTTACAAGGTCTCCGAAAGGGGTATTGATGCCAACCCCAATAAGATTGAGGCCATCTTCATGATGCTTGACCCTTAAAATGAGAAGGATGTTCAGAAGCTAGCCAGGAGGCTAATCGTGCTGGGACAGGTCATTTTATGATTTGGTGATAGATGTAAGCCATTCTTTCAAATATTAAAAAAAAACAGCCTTTGAATGGGCGGATGAATACCGTAAAGCAATCCAACAAATAAAAGACTATCTGCGACACCTCTATACACTAAAACAACCAAAGCTTGACAAGCCCTTTGTGCTCTACTTAACCGTCACCAGAGGCTCTATCAGCACTATCCTTATCAGAGAAAATGAAGCATAATAGTGGCCCATATACTATACTAGTTGGACCTTCTAGGGGGCTAAACCTAGATATTCCACACTTCATAAATCCATCCTAGCCCTTATTATGGCCTCTTAAAAATAACGAACATACTTTCAAGCTCACCACTTAATCGTTAAAATAGAATTACCCTTATGGGATATCCTGCAAAAACCAGATAAGTTTGACAAACTTGCTAAATGGTGCATTAAATTTGGGGAATATGATATCCATTACAAGCTCCAACAAGCTCCAAAAAGCTATTAAGGCACAAGCCTTAGTAGCTTTTGTGGCTAAAATGATGCCAAGTGGAGAAACCTAGGATAGGCAAACTAAGACACCCATGTGGGAAAAGTACATGGATGAGGCCTCAGGTCCTAAATGCCAAGGTGTGGGCAACGTACTTAAGGGCCCGTTCAACTTAGAGGGCAGGCTTAGAATTCTATTTCATTTCCTCGTAACTAATAACATTATGGAATACGGAGCCCTCCTTGCTAGGCTATAGATGGCTAGTCAAGTGAGGGTGTAGAGTATATAAATATATAGTTACTCTCAGTTACTAGTAAATAAAGTCACATGAACAACAGGTGCAAAAGAGCCTGCTCTTTTCAAATACCTTAGAATAGTGACAAACCTAATGAAGATATTTGAGCTTGTGCAGGTTTAGAAGATCCCCAGGATCCAAAATGCTAGGGCTAATTCCCTTTCAAATGAATGGGAAAAGGCTACAGCAGAAGTACTTATAGAGCCCTTATTCTACTTGATATATGCTATGACATCCAAAGATGATTAGAGGGAGTCGATTAAGATTTGCCTCGAGAAAAGTAAACTGAATGGGACCCTTGATGAAAAAAGGAGAACCAAGATCTGGGTAAGACTGTTCCTTATTATTGAATGGGAGAAATATAAAAGATGGCTCGTTTTCCCTCTACGGCGATGCTTAAGTATACATGAGGGACGACATGTTCTACAAAAGATTCATCAAGGAAACTGTGGAGCATATATCATCGGCAACTCCTTGGCCCACAAAACCTTATAACAAGGCTACTTTTAGCCTACAATAAAAAAGGATGCCAGGGAATTCATCTGCATGTGCCATAATTGCCAGCTCAATTCGAGAATATAGAGGCTACCCTCATCTGGTGCCTTCTTTGCAGTTGATCCTAGGCCATTTGCCATGTGGGGGACAGACCAAATTAGAGCACTGCCCGTGGCCCTTGGACAAGTTAAATATTGTATTGTGGCAGTGGATTATTTCACTAAACGAGTAAAAGTGGAGCCTTTATCTTCCATCATGCCCCCCATATCATTAAGTTCTTATGAAGAATCATCATTTTCCATTTTTGGTGTCCATGATCCATCGTCATTAATGATGAAAAATAGTTTGACAACCAACAAGTCTAATGATCCACTGAAGAAAAAGGCATCCGCCTCTACTTCAGCTCTGTCTTTCATGCCCAGTCCAACGGGCAAGTGAAGGTCACTAATAGGACAATAAAAAAGGCCTAAAAATAAGGCTAGGTGAAGCCAAATGTAAATGGGTGAAAGAATTACTAAGCATCCTGTAGGATTACCGCACGACTCCTCAAAGGCCTATGGGAGAATCACATTTTACAATGGCCTACAGAACCAATGCCCTTTGTGGAAATCTCTTACCCCACTTAGCGAACCCAAGCTTATGATCCCACTCAAAGCGATGAAGCTCTTAAGGAAAAACGGGCCCTGTTGGAAGAACATAGGGAAAACACAAAGGTTCACATGAAAGGCTTTAAGCAATGAACCACCATCACCTACGATCAAAGGATGAAATTCAAGAATATCTAGGTGGGGCTTGGCCTTTCTTAAAGCTGAACTGACTGGCAAAAACCCATGGCATGGGGAGCTAAGGCCACATTGGGACAAACTCAACCTATCACAAAAACACTTAGAGAAGAAGTCTATGAGTTGACAAGTTTAGAAAGAAAAAAGCTACTTAGAAACTATCACTTAGATGACTTATCTCCCTACTTTGCTTAGATTGTTTGGGGGAACAATTTCTTATTATAGAAGCTATCTCTTACCTTACATTATGTACTTAGCCTAGGCCAAGAATGCGAAGAAAATATAAAGGAAACATGAGGGACTTGATTGAAAATGTGAATAAGGGTGTAAGTGCAAAACCAAGAAAGTTTGGGACTTAATTGCACATGAAAATCATTTATGTTGCTAATGCCGAGCAACAAAGTTTAAGGACTACTTTGAGTACTCTTTCGGGTGCTAATCATGTCACTAAGGAGTATGGATGGAGTGCATTAGACCATGCAAAATTAATCAAGGCCGAGAGGGGTATTAAGCCATTTTTAAGGCCATGTGGCATACACCTGGCTAATGCATGTTTCCACTCAAAATTAAGCCATCATTTTGGGTTAACCTTCACTCTTGCAGGGCTGAAATGAGTTCTTGAAGTTCTTGGTGAGTTGTTGCCGAAATCTTGCCAATTTGATGTTGAATTAAAGCTTGGAAGGGAAAATCAAGCTTGGATTTCCTGTTTTCGGCACTAGGCGACCTCACACTTCCATTTTCAAGCTTGGTCTTGAGCATTCAAGTACAAACCGAGAACTCAAGCTTGGATTTGAGGTAGGGTTCATGTTCTACTTGATTTCTTGGTAAATTTCCATAATCAAGCAGTTAATGGCGGCTAGGTGATAGTCAATTTATGCTATATGATCTTAGTTTGCTAAATGGGCATTTAGTGAGCTTTCCGGTTCATGTTATTTAGCTAGCTAGTCAAGAGTAATAGCAAGCATGTAAAGTTCTTAGTGAGTTGGGCCGGCTTACTAATGAACTTGGAGCTCTAGTGGATTTGGTGAACTTTTGGGTTGCTTGAAGTGCAAGATTGTGCAATGATGCTTGCTAGTGGCTTCGGCCGAACGTGAACTTGTGGTGTGTGTGTGAGTTGTGTGCTTGTTTGAGTTGTTTGTGTGTGCTAACCCATAGTAGATAATATTTATGCCTATATAGTGTTTTGGCCACTATATGTATATACTGTATACAGGTTAAGTAAGCTTTGAGGAGGTTAAGTCTCGGACTTAACTAAATAGACTCAATTATGAGTTGTTATGAATCCTACTGAGTATTTGTTCTCATACCCATATTATTGTGTTTCAGGCAAGGACATTGAGCTTGCGTGAGATTGCTTGTACTTGCTTGCTTGTGTGTGCAAGTAGTACACTTAGTGTTCAAGGTATATGCCAAATACATGCTTGGCTTGAATATGTGTATTTACAAGTCTAATAGTTTTCAGCCGAAACTTATGCCCTAAGTTTTGCAGGCTTGTGTAATTGTGGGACTGTCTAGTTTGCAAGATGGATGTGTGGATCATGGCATTGATTGTGGTGTTCACCTTTATGACCAAGAATATGGTCATAGGGCTAGTGCTTTAGTGTGTGCTTCTGTATTGCACACTTAGGTACCTTCTCAGGGAGTAAGGAAAAGCTTGGACTGTAATATAATTTTGGCTAATGTTTTGAACATGTAGCATCCTTAGTGTGTTGCCAAGTAGGAAATGTTTGGTTATAGGCTTTTGTGTACATATGTAGCCTCGGTTAAGTTTGGTTTTGATTGTACATATGTTGGATGTTGGTATGCCGAGTTATATTATGGTTATGAGATGATGGATGTGCTTTATGAAGTTAAACCTCTTGTGTACTATACTTGGAGGAAAGCTCACATGCATCTAAAACTTGGTTTTCAAACCTTATTGAGTTATGGGCTTTTTGGTTGCCATGCATTGAAATAGTACACTTGATGAGCACACACATCCTAGACACTTAAGGAAATAAGTGTTTGCCTTGCTTGTTGTGCAAGTTATCGAGTTACAGCCTTGCTTGTGATGCAAGTTAGTGGTTTGGCCTTGCCTTAAGCTGCAAGTAATCATTCTAAACTTCATATAAGCCCTTTGGGACACTTCTCAGGCTCCTAGCTTAAGAAAATAAGACTTAAATTTACCTACCAAAAAGTTGGCCGAAATTAAAATCAGTTAACAAGAATTAGAAACACATTTGTTTAATAACTTTCTGGGTAGTATTTGGTGAGTGGCACTGAGAGTGCAAAGGCTGGGGCCTGTGTGGGGTGTGACAAGCTTTGTTTGGTATCAAAGCTTAAGGTTTGTAACTTTTGATTTAGTGGAGAGTTAGCCTAGACTTGTTCCCACATAGGATTATATAAGGCTTGTGTTTACTGAACATATGCGAATATTTGCATTTACAGTGCAGGATGAGAATAAGAGGTAGGGAAAGAAAATCCCTGGCACAGGCAGAGGACATAGCAGCCCATCGTAGAGATGGTATGCATATAAAGGTGCTTGAGAGGCAAGTAGAGGCCAATGAGCCTAGTTTGGCCGAAGAGCCAAATGCCAGGTTACAAGTACCTGGACCTAATAGAGGAAGACAAGACAGGATGGAATTGGTGATGGAAACACTGTAGGCAACTGTGGCTCAGCTTGTAGTGGGAATGCAAGCCTTGGCTAGATGCCAAGCCTAATCATAAGAAAACCCAGAACAAGTAGGAGTAGAGAAGAACTTTGAGGCCGAGGGCAGAAGAGAAAGGAGAAGGCCTGGAAAAGAGCTAGTGAATTATGACTAGTCTAGCAAGAATGGGGGCAATCAGGAAGAAGAAAAACGTGATGAGGAGAGAAGACATCCCAGGGCCAAAAGAATAAGGTTAGAAGTTAGACAGGAGCCCAGAACTGAGGAAGATGAAGAGGAGAGTCCAGACATAGAGGAGTTAGATGCCTATACATATAGCAGGAGGACTGAGCCTCCTATTGAGACCATAGCTAGAGGAAGGACATCCAGGGATAGAACCAGAAACACAAAAATCAGATAAGAGAGGTCCAAAAGGGGTGGACTAAAGGAGGGCCAGCCGGAAGGGTTCTTGGCACTAAAACCTCCAGTGTTTAAGGATAGATGTGAACCAGATGAAGCTGAGTTCTAGGTATATCAAGTGGAGAAATTTTTTGAAAGGATGGTTGTGTCATCCACTCAAAAGGTACTTTTATCTGCCTTCAGGCTAGAAGGAAATGTAGAGTTATGGTGGAGGGTAGTATAAAGGACATATCAGGAGAGAAACCAGAGGAGAACACCAACCAGGAGAAGGTCTATGAGGTGGGCAGACTTTCTTCAGGTCTTCCACCAATAGTATGTCAGTGAGAACCAAAAGGATCAAAAACAAGTAGAATTTGATCAACTAGAGCAAGGGGACCTTAATGTCTTGGAGTATGAGCAGAGGTTCAATAGTCTAATTAGATATGCTCCACAGTATAATGGACAAGAGGAGTTGAAGACCAAGAGGTTTTTGAGAGGCTTGAGGCTTGAGCTGAGACAAATTCTCAAAGCCTTAGAAGCCAGAGACTACTACTTTGTGATGCAGAGTGCCATTGCACTGAAACAAGAGTTCAAGGAGCAGACCAGGAGTGGACCTGGAAGTGGTAGTGGATCCCAAAAAGGGCAACATAAGAGGCCGAAAGAGGAGATAGAACTTACCAGAGGAAGAAAAGGAAGTAAGAAGGAAAAAGGACCACAGCAGTATGGTCCTCAATGCCACACTTGTGGGAATCTTTATGGCAATAAACCATGCTTTAAAACTTCTGCTAGGTGTCACAAGTGTGGAGCACCAGACCATTGGGTCAGAGACTGCCCAAGAAAGAGATATGAAAGAAAAATGCTGGGAAGGTTCAATCCCAGAGGACAAGGAGGGCAGATACCCATGCCCCAAATAAGGACCAATGTGCCCAATCCAGGAGGGAGACAGGCACAGAGGGCACCTCAGGACCAGAAAAGGGCCAATGTACCCCTTGGTAGGGTATTTCAGCTAGAAACTTCTAGAAAGGTGCAGGGAGCACTAGAGGCCGAGAATGCAGGCAGAGAGACTAGTCAACAGAGGACTAGTTGGAGGGCCCTAAAAGGTATCATTTACCTTAATGGCCATTTAGTATATGCATTGTTTGATACTGGAGCTTCATTGTCTGTGATCTCTAATAGCTTGGTTAAGGCCATGAATCTAGAAGTAAAATATATGACCAATATGTACTTGGTTAAAACTACTGGCAATGAAGTTCTATTCACATACCATGTGGTTGAAAACTGTGAAATCCAGAAAGACAAGCTGAAACTGAGAGTAGATCTTATAGTGCTAGACACATATGATTATGATGTGATTCTAGGCATGAACTGGCTAGGAGAGAACAAAGTAATTATTGATTGTCATGCTATACAATTGATATTGCCTGGTTGTACACCATATGGCTTAGATAAGTCACTAGAGTTAGCTATGGATTATCAACTTAAAGTGTTGAAACTAGTAACTTTAGATGATGAACATGAATGCCTGGAACTTAATGACCAGGAAGTAACTACTGAACTTAGGCAGATACCTTTAGTTCAAGATTTTCTAGAGGTTTTTCCTACAGACCTACCAGGATTACCACCATTGAGAGAAGTGGAGTTTGAAATTAAACTGGTACTAAGAGCAGCACCAATGTCTACTACTCCATACAGGATGGCACTACCTAAAATGGTAGAACTGATAAAGCAGTTAGATGAATTACTTGAGAAAAGGTTCATCAGACCCAGTGTGTCTCCTTGGGGAGCACCTGTGTTGTTTATGAAAAAGAAGGATGGGACCCTTAGACTATGTATAAACTACAGAAAGCTTAATGCTCTGACCATTAAGAACAAGTACCCCCCTCCGAAGAATAGAAGATCTATTTGATCAGTTGAAAAGAGCAAGGGTGTTTTCTAAAATATATCTAAGGTCTGGATATTTCCAGTTAAGAGTTAAGGAGGAGGACATACCTAAGACTGCTTTCAAGACTATGTATGGACACTTTGAGTACACAGTAATGTCATTTGGGCTTACTAATGCACCTGCATTCTTTATGGATTTAATGCATAGGGTGTTCAGAGCACACCTAGACCACTTTGTGGTAGTGTTCATTGATGATATTTTGGTGTACTCTAAGGATGAGGAAACTCATAAAGAACACCTAAAAGCAGTGCTGGGCTTACTCCAAGAACATAAGCTTTATGGAAAGCTAAGTAAGTGCAAATTTTGGACTCAAGAAATTGGATTTCTGGGTCATATAATAAATGATCAAAGGTTGGCCATGGATCCTGAAAAGGCAAAGTCAATCCTAGATTGGCAACAGCCCCAGAATGTGAGGGAAGTAAAAAGTTTTCTGGGGTTCGCTGGCTATTACAGGAGGTTTGTACTAAACTTTTCTGTTATAGCAGCACCTATGACCCAGTTGACTAGGAAGAACCAGAAATTTACCTGGGAAACCAAATGTGAGGAGAGCTTCCAAAAGCTTAAAAGGAGACTGACAACAGCTCCTGTGTTAGTCCTACCAGACCCTGAAAAAGAATATGAGCTATATACTGATGCATCTCATGTAGGACTAGGATGTGTCCTAATGTAGGAAAAACAGTCTATTGCTTTTGGGTCTAGACAATTGAGACCACATGAGAAGAAATATCCAGTGCATGACCTAGAATTAGCAGCAGTAGTCTTTGCGCTTAAGCAATGGAGACATTACCTGTTAGGTAATAGATTTCAGGTTTACACAGACCACAAAAGTCTTAAGTACCTTTTTACTCAGAAGGACTTGAATATGCAAATGAGGTGGTTGGAATACCTGAAAGATTTTGACTGTGTAATTGAATACATAGCTGGGAAAGCCAATGTAGTGGCTGATGCCCTGAGCAGGAACTATACTGGAGTGCTCAAGGGTAGAGAAACAAAGTATAAGGCCGAGAGCCTTAGCCTTACTTGCTTAGCAAATCAATGGCTAGCTTGGAAAGGTAAGTAGTTTAATGAACTCACTATTACCCCAGAATGGAAAGAGCTTATTAGGGAAGCTCAATCTAAAGATGAAAACATGGAACTAGTGTCTGGACAAATAAAGGGAGAACTTTTCCAAGGCTTCTCCTATAAACAAGGGATGCTATACTTCCAGAATAAATTGTATGTGCCTGAAAAGGATGACCTAAGACTTCAAATTCTAGAAGAAGCACATTCTAGTAAATTGAGTATGCATCCAGGAGCCACAAATATGTACCATGCTCTCATAACTTACTTTTGGTGGCCATATATGAAAAGAGACATTAGTACTCATGTATCCCAATGTGAAGTGTGCCAACAGGTGAAAGTTGAGCACCAGAAACCAGGAGGGAAGCTTCAAAGCTTGCCCATACCTGAGAGAAAATGGGGATCCATATATATGGATTTTGTAGTGGGAATGTCACTGACTAGAAGAAAACATATTGCCATTTGGGTCATTGTGGACAGATTAACCAAGGCAGCATATTTCCTTCCTATGAATCTCACTAATTCTTTGGATAAACTTACACAACTCTATATAAGGGAGATAGTGAGATTACATGGAATACCTGATGACATTGTGTCAGATAAAGATCCTAGGTTTGTTTCTAGGTTTTGGAAGTCCCTACATCAGGCATTAGAAACTAAAGTCAAGTTTAGTTCAGCTTACCATCCACAGACAGATGGACAGACAAAAAGAACTATACAGACTCTGGAAGACATGTTAAGGTGTTGTGTCATAGACTTCTAGGGAGAGTGGGATGTGCATCTCCCATTAGTGGAGTTCTCCTATAATGATGGCTATCATTCAGTAACAGGAATGGCTCCATATGAAGCCTTATATGGCTGGAGATGTATTACTCCTTATTACTGGCATCAGCTAGAAGATAAGTTGGAGTTGGGTCCAGACATTGTTAAGGAGACCACAGAGAAGATAAGACTGATCCAAGCAAGGATCAAAGCTGTGAATGATAGACAGTAGTCTTATGCCAACCTGAAAAGGAAAAGAGACCTGGAATTTTAGGAAGAAGACTGGGTGTGGATTTAAGTTTTTCCTATGAAAGGAGTCATTAGATTTGGAAAAAGGGGAAAACTTGCACCCAGATATATAGGGCCATACCAAATATTGGCTAGGGTAGGAAATATGGCTTATCAGCTGGATTTGCCACCAGAGTTTGGTAACATACATGATGTATTTCATGTGAGTCTACTCAAGAAGTATGTTCCAAGTTCTAAGCAGATAGAGATACCTGCTAGTGTGCCTGTGGCACCAAATCTTTCATATAAGGAAGTGCCAATTCAATTCCTAGAAAAATATACTAGGAAATTGAAAAGCAGGTAGATCTTTATGATCAAGGTTCAATGGAGTAACCACACTCCCAAAGAGGCAATTTGGGAAGTGGAACAGGAGATTGCCAAAAAGTACCCTCAGCTATATCCTAGGTTAGTGAAGAATTTGGAGGACCAAATTCTTTAAGGAGGGAGGAGTTATCAGGATCATCCCTCAGTGCTTGGCCTAGGCTAAGAATGCGAAGAAAATATAAAGGAAACATGAGGGACTTGATTGAAAATGTGAATAATGGTGTAACTGCAAAACTGAGAAATTTTGGGACTTAATTGCACTTGAAAATCATTTATGTTGCTAATGCAGAGAAACAAAGTTTAAGGACTACTTTGAGTACTCTTTCGGGTGCTAATCATGTCACTAAGGAGTATGGATGGAGTGCATTAGACCATGCAAAATTAATCAAGGCTGAGAGGCGTATTAAGCCATTTTTAAGGCCATGTGGCATACACCCGGCTAATGCATGTTTCCACTCAAAATTAAGCTATCATTTCAGGTTAACCTTCACTCTTCCAAGGCCGAAATGAGTTCTTGAAGTTCTTGGTGAGTTGTTGCCGAAGTCTTGCCAATTTGATGTTGAATTAAAGCTTGGAAGGGAAAATCAAGCTTGGATTTCTTGTTTCCGGCACTAGGCGAACTCACACTTCCATTTTCAAGCTTGGTCTTGAGCATTCAAGTACAAACCGAGAACTCAAGCTTGGATTTGAGGTAGGGTCCATGTTCTACTTGATTTCTTGGTAAATTTCCATGATCAAGTAGTTAATGGCGGCTAAGTGATAGTTAATTTATGCTATATGATCTTAGTTTGCTAGATGGGCATTTAGTGAGCTTTCAAGTTCCTGTTATTTGGCTAGCTAGTCAAGAGTAATGGCAAGCATGTAAAGTTCTTAGTGAGTTGGGTCGGCTTACTAATGAACTTGGAGCTCTAGTGGATTTGGTGAACTTTTGGGTTGCTTGAAGTGCAAGATTGTGCAATGATGCTTGCTAGTGGCTTCGGCCGAATGTGAACTTGTGGTGTGTGTGTGAGTTGTGTGCTTGTTTGAGTTATTTGTGTGTGCTAACCCATAGTAGATAGTATTTATGCCTATATAGTGTTTCAACCATTATATGTACATATTGTATCTTAGTGTTTTCATGTCTTTCTTACAGGTTAAGTAAGCTTTAAGGAGGTTAAGTCTCGGACTTAACTAAATAGACTCAATTATGAGTTGTTATGAATTCTACTGAGTATTTGTACTCATGCCCATATTATTGTGTTTCAGGCAAGGACATTGAGCTTGAGTGAGATTGCTTGTACTTGCTTGCTTGTGTGTGCTAATAGTACACTTAGTGTTCAAGGTATATGCCAAATACATGCTTGGCTTGAATATGTGTATTTACAAGTCTAATAGTTTTCGACCGAAACTTATGCCCTAAGTTTTGCAGGCTTATGTAGTTGTGGGACTGTCTAGTTTGCAAGATGGATGTGTGGACCATGGCATTGATTGTTGTGTTCACCTTTATGACCATGAATATGGTCATAGGGCTAGTGCTTCAGTGTGTGCTTCTGTATTACACACTTAGGTACCTTCTCGGGGAGTAAGGAAAAACTTGGACTGTAATATAATCTTGGCTAATGTTTTGGACATGTAGCATCCTTAGTGTGTTGGCAAGTAGGAGATGCTTGGTTATAGGCTTTTGTGTACATATGTAGCGTCGATTAAGTTTGGTTTTTATTGTACATATGTTGGATGCTGGTATGCCAAGTTATATTATGGTTATGAAATGATGAATGTGTTTTATGGAGTTAAACCTCTTGTGTACTATACTTCGCCGAAAGCTCACATGCATCTAAAACTTGGTTTTCAAACCTTATTGAGTTATGGGTTTCTTGGTTGCCATGCATTGAAATAGTACACTTGATGAGCACACACATCCTAGACACTTAAGGAAATAAGTGTTTGCCTTGCTTGTTGTACAAGTTTTCGAGTTATAGCCTTGCTTGTGACGCAAGTTAGTGGTTGGGCGTTGCCTTAAGCTGCAAGTAATCATTCTAAACTTCACATAAGCCTCCTGGGGCACTTCCCAGACTCCCAGCTTAAGAAAATAAGACTTAAATTTACCTACCAAAAAGTTGGCCGAAATTAAAATCAGTTAACAACAATTAGAAACACATTTGTTTAATAACTTTCTGGGTAGTATTTGGTGAGTGGCACTGAGAGTGCATAGGCTGGGGCCTGTATGTGGTATGATAGGGAGCTAAGGCCAAATTGGGACAGACTCAACCTGTCACAAAAATGCTTAGAGAATGAGTCTATGAGTTGACAAGTTTAAAAGGACAAAAGCTACTTAGAAACTATCACTTAGATGACTTATCTCCCTACTTTGCTTAGATTGTCCGGGGGAATAATTTCTTATTATAGAAGCTATCTCTTACCTTACATTATGTACTTTGACTACTTTTAAATAAAGAGGCACTTCTCCAATTGTTCGTGCTCTAATCACAAAAGCTTTCCGGTTTCTCGAGAGCCTAAGATTACTTGATGAAGCTCACATGGGCCACCCACTATGGAAGCCACCTACTTTCACAAAACATACTCAACCAAAAAATGTTGTAGTCATTCACAAACATAAAAATAAGACCAAAGCATTGTACAAAATGAAATTCTAACAACAAAATTTTCTTTACAATGAACAGGAAGCAAAGAAGGATTTCAAGGAGATAAAATTAAAAATAATAGAGGCTAACAACAAAGACTCCTAAAATTCATTTGGAAGAGGGTCCTAATTAAGGTCTATTATCGACACATAATTGTCGAAGGTAGAAATCCTTGCTTTCCTCTCCTTTGGCGAAGACTTGTAATCCAAACCTAAATCCTCATAGGCTAAGAGAAATAAAAGATCAAGGTTTAGATTCACACGCTCTACCTAAAAGATGCAAGAAAGAAAGTCCTTCATGAACTCTTGGAAGGCAAACATTCGAAGCCTTCTTTCCACCTTCTGAAGGAGCAGGCATAGCTCCTTAACTTGAGCATTAGCCTTGGCTTGAAGAAGCTGATGCTCCAGATGCCCCTCAAGCTCGACAAAGCTAACCCACTCGATTCGCTCTATAAAGGGCATCGTAGTAGCGACCAAGCTAGTACACACTTCAGCCAGAATGGTCCTAAGGCGCAAATGAGGATACTAGTCCAATGGCAGGGTCTGCTCGACAACGTCGATCTTTCACTTTGTTGCTTTCAACAAAGCTGTTAGGCAATTGACCTCTTAATGGGTCTTAGCCTTATTCTCTTGTGATCATCGGAGAGCTTCCTTCAGCTCTTTAACTATCCCTTGAGCTTTTTAATGATGCCCTCCTCTGCATCCCTGGCTCACTTTTCTAGCCTTGAGTTCATGGGCAAAGGTGCCTTTGCTGCTATGTTTGTTGGATAAGTTCTTCTACAAAGAGCTCACGTCCTTGCAAAAAGCCCTAAGCTAGGTCTACACAGCCCTATCATGGGCTACTAATCATTCTCTCATTGGATAGGTAACGATGGCCTCCTATAAAAAAGAAACCTATTAAGAACAATTAAAGAAGATAATCCAAACATAGAAAGTTCAATGACAAACGCACCTGGAGAAGGCAGCAGCCCATGATCATTAAATGGGCACTCTCTGCCCAAGGAATGTGAGTGAGAAAATGGCAATCCCTGGGAGTTTTGAATTCTTCCATGATATAGTGCATAACATCAGTTTGATCCTTGAGGATTGACTTGTCAACACCCACTGACTATTGGGGATAAAAAATCATGGCCAGGTTCAACCCCCCTCAGTGCCAAATCTTTCTTTTGTGCTTGACCTCATGTAAGGATCAGATATAAGGCTAGAAGCACTCATCTACCTTTGGCTCAATAAGCCCTTTTAGGGTAGGAGGTGCCTTCTCAGGGGCAACCTTCTTCGGAACTTGGATGGGTGGGAGGGGCAGATAAAGTGTCATCCCTAACTGACCCTGGGGGGCTTGCTGCTTTCATGGTGCACCCCCAGTTGCCTTCTGACTTTTCGATACCCCCGTGGTTGGGGGATCAGTTAGGGCTAGAGGGCCGAATGCCTTTGTGTGCTTCTTTAAAACTGCTAGATGAAAAGATCAACAATCAGCACAAAAAGGCCTCAAGTCTATAAAATCACTGTGGAAAAAGGTGCCTAACAATCTCCTACTGTTACCCCCCATCACGGGAGGCATCACCTCCCTGAATATCCATAAGTCACAACCTCTTGCGAACTAGTTGAGCATTGGGAGACCAGGGAAGTTCAACCACCATAGCATTCACTATGCTACCAAAAAGAATCTTGGTCTTCTAAGCATCCACCAGAGCTTCAACGATGCCCCGATGCCTCTTCATAAACTCCTTAACTCAGCTGTTTATTTCTAAAAAAGGTAGAAAACCAAGATTATACATCAGGACTTAATAAAAAAAACACAATGATGCAAATATCTAGAACACAACTATTTGGGCTTGGTGGAGGGCCCCGTTGCACCCTAGCTATTAGCCTAAACCAACCTCCCTACTTGCCCTTCCTAGTTGTTAAGGTCTTCCACACCAGGGTAGGTTAGGTGGGCCCTATTAATCCCTACCCACCTAAGAGTGGCCTCATCAATTTCAGTATAATGGATGGGGGAAACAAATCCATGAAGTTGTTATTCCCTACCACTTTTTCCAACCAGCTGACAAGAACTAAAAATGACCAATGACCCTTTCAACCATCATACAATAGTAGCAGCTGGACCAAGATGTGCTGTGGTGCATCCAAGAAATCACAAGGAACCCAGAAGCCTATACCTTCAATGTAAAGAGTAAATGTTCGTTCTATCCTGACCACGGGTCTTTGCATGAAATGAAGGCGAAAGGCTTGTTCCCCCATTAGTTGATGGGAGTAAAGCAAAAGAAGCTGGTGTCCTTCTTTAAGTCCAACATGTAAAATTGGAGGAAAACCTCCAATAAAAGGGCTACCCACCAACTTATAGTTGATGATAAACCCATTGATGTGGGTGAACAAGTTAGGCATTAGTTGGGACAAAGGAACCTGGTAATGATTGCATACCTGCTCCACCAGTGGATGGAAGGGCAAACAAAGCCTGCTTGAAGTTGATTCATTGCCAAAGAGCATTTATCAAGCTAAGTTGCAATCCCCTTCAAGCCCTCCATGTTAGGGAAGAACAACGCCTTCAAGTCCTAGATAATGGTTTCAGAAAAGCCATCTGGAAAAACTATCATGTAACAAATTAGGGCTACTACCAACATAACAAAGCAAAGGAGAAATGGCCAACAAACCTGAAAATAGAAAATCCAACCAAAAATACCCAGAGAAAACAAAGAAAACAAACAACTGACAACAAATGGCGAGGGTCCATTACCTACTTGTAAGGAAGAAATGTGACTTTGGTTGAAGGTGAGGAAGGAATTACAAAAGCTCTAATGGTGAAAGAATAGTAGGTAGTAAAGGAATCAAGATAATGGAGGAATGGAGTAAAAACTCTCGCAATATATATAGAGGAACCTGAGGTCGTTTGGTTCCCTTTTGGAAACTGCCAATAACAATCATGGTGAAATTTTTGCCAACCAGCAGGAAGACATGTGCCCATGACCAGACATCAAGGTGGTCATGCCTAGTCATTTTTTTTGCAGCACATTTAATAGGGTTTGCATCATTTCCTTCCCAACAGGCATACTTGCCATATGTTAAAATCATTTTGGGCATAGCAAAAGGGAAAGGTCAAAGCAAGGATGTATTGATAGCTTTCTTAGGAAGTATGAGGGGCATCGCACCCTCCTTGATTAACGAGGAGAGAGGTCAAAATAGTGAAGCATTAATGGCTTCCTCAAGGGGTATGAGGGGCATCGCACCCTATTCCTTAAACGACACCACCTATAGCATATCTGCTTCATGACTAAGAAAATGAGAGAGCTCACGCCCCAGCTCCAGACAATCATACATGCCGATTGGTAGCAAATGCAGGGCTCACTACCCACATTTGTCCATGGGAGGGGGTCTATTGATAGGAAATAGGCCTAATTACATGGCCCAAAATCAAAAAACCCCTGTTGGGGGCCCAAGTAAGATTCACAAGGCAACTCCACCACAAAGGGAAATAGAATTCCATAATTCCAGAGCAAGTTGTGGGATTTTTATCTAACAAAGATGAATTACTCAGAGCTCATCTTGACCATATAAACCTCTCCAAACACCAAACCCGAGGTACGACATTCTGGCTCTTCTCTCTTTCTCTGTTACTTTCTGTTTGCCGAAAATCTAACTTGATCATTGGAGGGTTTCCTTTGAGAACACTTCCCGAGGCTCTGAAAGTTGTCTTTACATGCAAGTTCTTAGTCCGAAATTTACCTCACAGCTAATCCAAGCCTTGTGATCCCTTCAACTATCACTAACATTCACCATGAATAAGTTACCCAAAACTCTAAAATTTTAATAATATGTATATATTATTGGGAAAAAAATCCCTTAATTTTATATTTGTATGCTTTCATTGTATAACATATATGTAAACGCTAGCTCAAGCTTATCTAATAAAACATTACACCAACTAGGCGTCTTTTGTCTTACTCAATTTCTTAAGAAACATATATGCTAAGCTAGCTAAGGAGCTTTTGTTGATCCTTTTTTCTCTAAGGATATACGGGCATATTTAACTACCAACACGACAAGTGAAAAGGGTATTTGAGATAGCAAAAACCATAGGAAGAGGGTGGGGAATTACCATTTGATACGATAAAAAATGTAGAACAATGCTGTAGAAAATACCCGTGTCGGAAATAGAAAGCATAGGACAAGTGTAAAACTGTTCGATGAATTTCTGACAGTAGCAGTCTGATGGTTTTGAGACATTTAATACCTATACTTTTTTGACAATTTTCATCCAATGGTTTTCTAACAATACTGTTCTACATTTTTCTGACAATAATTGTCCTACAGTTTTGTGACAACTGTTGTCCTACGGTTTTTTGACGTAATTTGTTCTACACTTTTCTGACAATATATGTCCTATGATTTTATGACATCTCAGTTATTTTTTTTTAAATAATACACACACACACACATTAAACAAATAAGATATTATTAAAAAAAGTCAATTACAATTAATAGATAAGCTATTTTCATATTTTACCGAATCATAGCAAATTTTCATAATTTGTAATAAGTTCCATTAAGTTACTTAATTTTATTAGTTTAGCTAATTTTTATATTTCCACCTATTTAACTAATTTTTATATTTTATCGATGCATAGCTAATTTTCATATTCTAGATATTTTTTATATTTTAGCTAATTTTCATATTGTAGCTAATTTTCATATTTTTGTAATAACTTCCACTAAGTTACCTAATTTTCACATCTTAGCTAATTTTTATATTTCCACTAATTTAACTAATTTGCATATTTTACCGAATCAAAGCTAATTTTCATATTCTAGCTAATTTTCATAGGTAAAATCCACATTTAGTCCCTTAACTTTTAGAATCTTCCTAATGTGGTCCCTTAATTGTATTTTTGTCTCTTAAAATCCCTTAACTTAAGAATTGTGTCCTATTGTAGCCCCTATCGTCAGATGAGACGTTATCTCTCATGGATTTTCCTTATGTGGCTTATGCTAACCCTGTTTTGGGCCCCACAATGTCTAGGTGTCTCACATATGGCTTATGTAGGATGGCACGTTGGTATTTTGGCGGAATGAAGTAACGTACATTAATTAGCGCCAACTTCCTCAGTCCGTCTCTAGTTTCCCAAACTCTGCTCTTTCATTCTATGTACTTCCTCTTTGATTGATTAACCCTAGCGATAATCTGAATCAAATTTCTATGGAATTTTGGGTTGCCAGAAAGTGGGAGAACAATGAAAGGGAAAGGGAAGACGATGGCGGACAAGAAATTGTGTTCGAAGGATTGGAGACGAAGAAAATGGGGCAAGGGTGATTGGCATTATCGTAGGTGCAAGACCCAACTAAAAAATTTTCATTTTTGTGAACAAACTAGATGGTGTTGTCATCACCAAAGCATGTATATGGTTTTCTTTTTTTTTCTTTTAGGTTTCAAGGCAGTTGGGTCATGTGTGTTGGTGAGGTGGGGGACCAATGGAGGAAGGGTCCATAAGAATGACAATGTGGGTAGTCTAAGGGCTTATTATTGATAATGTCTGACCTTTTTGTTGTTTAAATTTTTGTCTTTGTGTTGCAATCAAACATGATCTTTGGTTCACCATCAATATACATCATGGTGGGCATTTTGCAAATTTGCCATGGAAGGCATATGTGGGAGGGATAAAAGATTATTTTGATCTATGTCACGTGGATAAAATTAGTATGGTGGACATAGATGAAATGGTTCAGGAGTTGGGTTACAATGGGTGGATGAATTACTATTGGACGCTGCCATACCATTCTTCACAGCATGAAGAGATTCTTAAGGATTTGAAGAGTGACAAAGATGTAATGGACATGGTGTATACCAATCTCCCCCATAAGCACAAAATTGTTATTTACATTGTTAAATTGAGTGGTGAAGAAATTGTTGCATGAGAGATGGAATATGTTGAGCTGATAAAAGCATCACTAACACCTCCAAAGTGTAAGTTAGTGGAAATTGAAGACGAAAAGGGGGGTGAGGAGCTAAAGAACAGGGCAGCTGGTACTTTTAGTAGGGGCATGAAACAAGGGATCAGAAATAGAACAGTGAGAAGGTTATGTTTGCCTAACACTTCTGGTGAAGGTAAAAGAATAGGTGGAAGTGTTGTGGATGATATGACAGAAGGTTTGGGATGTGAAGAAAGGATGAAACATGGGGAAGAGCATAGGGAAGTCAGAGATGAAGTTCATGAAGGTGGTTATGAGGCAGAGCAGTTGGGAGGTACTCCCCCTGAGGCAGAGCAGTTGGGAGGTACTAACAATGAGGCTGAGCAAGGTAGTTCAGAGTCTGAAAATAGTGAGGATGAAGACTATAGGGCAGAGTCTGAGAGTGATAGTGGGAGTTGTCATACCGAGTTTGAGTAGAGTGATAATTAGATTGTTGTTGATGATGAGGGAATTAATGTCAATGTTCAAGTTGATGCTCATTTAGATTGTTGTTGAGGAAGGAGAAGGAGGGTAAAGATGAGGATGACCAGAAGGGTAAAAATGCTGAAGGGTCAAGTGGTTGTAGGGTTATGGGCTACACATTCAAGGATGATGGCAGTGAGTATGAAAGTTCAGATTGTGAGTTGGCTAGTGTTCATGAATCTAGTGATGATGAGGGTGAGAAGGTTCCTGTGTTTAACCCAAGAACAGACATGAAGCATCCGAAGTTCAAGTTAAAAATGGTTTTCCCATCATTTGATATGCTGAAGAAAGCAATAAGGGCATACTTTGTTAAAAACAGGCAGCTAGTGGACTTCAAGAAAAATGGCAAGATAAGGGTTAGAGTGGTCTGCAGGAATGGATGCCCATGGCTGTTGGTTGCTGGAAAGTACAAAGATGGGCCAATAGTGAAGATTAGGAGATTCAAGGACAAACATACATGTGCAAGGCAGGGTCGTAACAAGTTTGCCAACTACCAGTGAATTTCAGATGAGTATCTAGAGGTTATAAGATCAAATCCTAATATTTCACTAGCTGCACTTGTTGATTTGATCAAACGAGATTTCAACATAGAAATCCATACATCTAAGGCTGGGAGAGGGAAGACATTGGCATTACAGATGCTAAGGGGTGATGAGGAAGATCAATATAAGAAGCTAGTAGACTATGGTGGAGAATTGAGAGACACAAACCCTGGAACACAGTTTCTGCTTGGGTTGGACAATCTTCTATTTCAAAGGGTCTTCATTTGCGTGGCTGGTTGTACACAAGGTTTCTTGTGTGATTGTAAGCTAATCATTTATTTGGATGGCTATTTCTTGAATGGGAGGTATGGAGGGCAACTTCTGGCAGCAATTGGAATAGATGCCAATGACTACATATGGCCTATTGCTTATGCAGTTGTTGAAGTGGAGTCTTTTTAGACATGGAGTTGGTTTTTGGTTCAGTTGGCTGAAGAACTTGGAATTGATGGGTCACAGTATTGGACCTTTATGTCAGACAGACAGAAGGTTAGCTTATTGTTGTTGTGCTAATGTGCTTATAACATTATTTAGGCACTTATAACAATATTCATGGTTTTCTTTTGACACAGGGGTTGATTCCAGCAGTTCAGCGGATCTTTCTAGAGGCAAAGTACAGATTTTGTGTTAAGCACCTATAAACAAACTTCAAAGGAAGTTTCCCAGGATATAGGCTGAGGGACTATGTATGGGCAACTACGAGGAGCCCTTATGAAGGGGAATTTAAAAGACACATGGAGGTAATTAAGGCATTAGATGCAGATGCTTGGGCATGGTCAAATGCAATACGACCTTCACATTGGAGTAGGTCTGCATTTAGGGAATTCTCAAAGTGTGATATATTGTTGAACAATATGTGTGAATGCTTTAATATGTTTATACTTGAAGTTAGAGATAAGCCCATTCTAACTATGCTTGAGATTGTTAGATGCAAAATCATGGTTCGAATTGCTAGGAATAAAGAAGCCCAGAGTAAATGGACAGGGAAGTTGTGTCCTAAAATCACAAAGAAATTGAACAAGAACATTGACAACTCTAGGAATTGTTGGCCACTAGAATCAGGGGGAACAAAGTTCCAAGTTGTAACTCCCACTGCACAGCATGTAGTGGACATTGATGAAAAGAGTTGCAGTTGTAGGAAATGGAAACTAATTGGAATTCCATGCAACCATGCATGTTCAGCTTTTTCTCTAAATCACAACAACATTGAAGATTTTGTTGATCAGTGCTATTGGGTTCAAACTCACCAACAAATCTATGAACATGTAATTAGTCCAGTGAGAAGTCTAGAACAATGGGAAGACACTAACCATAATCCCACTCAACCGCCTAATAGAGTTCAAGTTCATAGAGGTAGAAGTAAGAAGAAGCGAAGAAAAAAGCCAGGGGAACCTGAGGGGGTCACCAAGATGAGGAGAACTGGGAATTCCATCCATTGCTCAATATGCAAACAGAAGGGCCACAACAAAAGCACATGCAAGTCAAGGCTAAGTTCCAATACAAAAACAGTCAAGACAAAGCAGGCAAAACCAAGGTAGCTTAAAGAACAGCCTCAAAATGTAAGAGTATTTTGTTTGTATTAGTTCTGCTTTTTTAATTATACTTACTGACTTACTAACTCTTCCAACAGGTTCATAATACACCAAGTCAGGGTAGCTGGAGGAGCAATGCATTTGTTGGGAATTCTTCTACAGTGTGCCGAACATCTTCATTCATTGACACAAGACAATCACAGACTTCTATGGAGGTAGGTTCACACTCTGGCAGTGGAAGAAGTGGAAGAAGAGGTTTAAGAGGAAGGGGCAACTCATTCTCAAGAAGGGGTGTTCACTCCAGTGTGTTGTAGGCAGCTACAAGTCTGAAAGTGGTTATTTTGTGGACATGGTGTTGCTTTTTTGTGCAGGAAAAGTGTTGCTTTCTGTAGATAGGGTATATCAATTCAGTTTAGAGGATGAAAGCGTAATTATTTTTTTTGTTGAAGACAGTGTACATTTTGGGTGGTGGATGTTTGAACATGTGCTGTTGATACTATTGGCTGCTTGTTTGTTATGAAGACTAACAAATGAACTTATAACATTTGCTCATTTTGGAATTCATCAAGCTAGTATGATTTTTCTTTTACAATTTACATTCAAATAACAACTTCAAGGCTTCTATACGATTTTTCTTTTGGTATTAGTCCAATCCTAAGTTGCCTACGGACATAGGGGAGTCAAATTGTACATGGCCACAAAAATATGCATTTATACAACTGAGGTTTTTGCACCTCCATCCCATACACTACAGTTGCCTTTGCCCCTACCCAATTTTATAAATAAATTCTTCAACTACAAATGCATATCACCAACTACTTAAACCCTTCTCACTTACTCCCCCAACCTGACATAAAAAAAAACTCATTTACGCTCCACCCTCCTTATTACATTATCCACCTACCTCACACCCTCAGCAAATATATGTAGTAGTAAAACAACACCCACAAGAGAAACAAAAGCCCCTGAACTATTTTGTTCTTTTTTCTAAGTTTTTTCAGCTCAACTTCTTTCACTTCCACTTTCTTCTTCATTCTCAGCTTCTTCCTGTGCAGTAGCTTTATCTCTGCCTCCTTCATTTCCACCAGCTCCATAGGTTCCTTCAGTTCCATCTCAGCTGCATCCACCCTTCTTAATAGCCCCCTAATCACAACTCTACAATGTTCTAGAGTAGGATCATCATACCACTGCCTATATCAGCAGTACACATTACTCTGCACCTAGGGAAAAAAACATTTCAAAAAAAGTAAGCAAATATTTTGTTTTTCCAGTATACCAATCATTAGAATAGTGAATGTCTTACCCCATAGTTTCTACAGCCATAGAACCTCTTTCCAGCATTATGCTCCATCCACGCCATCTTTAGCTCTGACGGCAGTCCGCAAGTGTAGTAAGTCACCACAACTTTGTCATCAATACTAGAAAAATTACTAGAAGACCTTGCCATGTATCCAAACAGTAAGTCCTCTTCAATTCAACCTCAGATTTCTACCTTTCCTTCTTCTTTTCTTTTTCCTTTAAACCACTTTTCTCCTTAAAATAGCGTTTCCCTCTCTCCCCTTTGCCAAAACCTTTCCCGCCCTCTACCTGCTGAATCTCGCCAAAATACCAATGTGGCATCCTACATAAGCCATATGTGAGACACCTAGATATTGTGGGACCCGAAACAAGGTTAGCATAAGCCACATAAGCAAAAACCGTGAGAGATAACGTCTAATCTGACGATTGCGACTACAATAGAACACGATTCTTAAGTTAGGGGACTTTAAGAGACAAAAATACAGTTACATACCACATTAGGAAGATCCTAAAAATTAAGGGACTAAATATGGATTTTACCCTAATTTTCATATTGTAGCTAATTTAGCTAATTTTCATAATTAGTAATAAATTTCACTAAGTTACCAAATCTTCATATCTTGCATAATTTTTATATTTTCACTAGTTTAACTAATTTTCATATTTTAACACTAATTTTTACAGTTTACCTAAATTAGCTAATGATATTCTAGTTATTTTTTATATTTTTACCTAAATTTCATATTTGAGCTATTTTTTTTTTTTGCTAATTGCATGCTTTAGGAAATTTTCACAATTGACATAATTTAACTACTTTTCTAATTTTAAATAATGACACTAATTTCAACTAATATTTGCATACATATAAACTTAATTTATGAAATGAAACCAAACAATGCAAGTAGCTAAATTGAGCAAACAAAGAAATCAGAGTGAGAGACCGAATGAATTAATAGTGACTTACCTGGCGGTGAGAGAGCTGGTCAATGGCGAGCTGCTGCCGGTTACGATGAAGGCTTCAGATTAACAGCAGCTTGGCGAGGTAGAATAAGAGGCGCACTGACCTGGCGGAAGGGTGAGCTGGTTTGAAATAAGAAGACAGAGATCGTGAAGACAATGATCAAAATGAAGTCAGGGGAAAGGCTGAAATGGAGTTTTATTTTACGTGTCCGACGGTTTTCTTACATTAACATAGATTATGAATCAAAAGCGTAAGAAAAATGCCCGAACAAAATCATTAAACTTACTAAATATAAAAATTGCTCAATATGAAATAAGTTACTGCTTACATATATGTGCAAGCTGCCCCTAGATGATGAGAAAGTTTAATTACTAAACATAGTAATTGAACCATATAATTTGATGAATAATTGCTTCATCATATATGAAAGCGTCACTAAGTAATGAACCTTTATCCTCAAAATTATCTTCAAAATTGTTTCTAAGTTATAACTTTGTAAATGAAGCTACATCTTCATGTTCAATCACTACCAAATAAGGTGTTATATAAATTAAGGGTAGGGTTTACAAGGTTAAAGTTAAGATTAAGGATAGTGTGTTAGGAATTAGATCTTCAATTAGGGTTTACAATTTGGAGTTATAGGATTTGAGCTGGTTTAGCCATTAAGAGCACTTAAGGGCAAGGGATTCTACGTGGCTTAAGGGGTTTAGGCATAGGGTTTTAAGTTTTAGGGTTTAGAATTAATAATATTTGTGTTTAGTGTTAAGGATTTAGGGTTGAAGTTTGAGGACTTATGTTTAGAGATTTGGGATTTAGGCTAGTTTAGGGTTATGGTTTTTATTTAGGGATTTGGGTTAGAGTTTAGGGTTTAAGTTTTAGGGTATAGAGTTTATGGTGTGAGGACTTGTGTTTAAAGATTTAGGGTTTAGGGTTTGGGGTGGGGTTTAAGGTTAGGGTTTATATTTAGGGATTTTGGTTAGGGTTTGAGGACTTGTGTTTAGAGATTTAGGGTTAGAGTTTGTATTTAGGGATTTAGGGTTAGGGTTTGAGGACTTGTGTTTAGAGATTTAGTACTTAGGGTTAAGGTTAGAGGACTTGTGTTTCTAGAGATTTAGGGTTATGGTTGTATTTAGGGATTTTTGGTTAGGATTTAGGGTGGGGTTTAGGGTTAGGGTTTGTATTTATTGGGATTTAGGGTTGGAGTTTGTGGTTAGAGTTTAGGGTTACTAATTGTAGGAAAACTGTCACAGTTTACATTCATGCAATTTTAAGACACAAATTTTGTCGTAAAAAATATGTAGGAAAGTATCTGTTTCCTACACTTTTCAAACATTATGTTTGCTAATATTATTTTCATAAAAAAATTATAGGAAATAATTGCCCATGAAAATCGTGGGACTCTATTTTAGAATGAAAATCGTCAGAAAATTCATTGCAGGAAAAGCGTAGGAATACTATTTGCATTAAAACCATCGGATAAATTGTCCCCGCCTATTTTTAAGAACGAAAAATGAAGGAAAAGTTATTGCATGAAAAGCGTAGGAAATGAATATGCCTTAAAACTGTCGGACAAATTGACCCCATCTCTGTGTCAAACGATTTTATTTCAGTTTATTTGTCCTACAATTTTTAGTGTAGGAAACACTATAGAAAATACCCCCACTCTTGTAGTGCCATGGCTATAGAAACATCTTGATTTCCAGAGCCAATTACAAACTATTATCAGTTTCATGGAGGTTCATAAACTTCAGCCATCGACAAGCCACAACATGTTTCCCTTGTTAGTGTCTTGGGGCTTACAATAATGTTTTGCAATAAGTTCAGATTGTCAGCAAATATTCGAGGTTAGTATTTATTTCATATTCATAAATATCCCGTTCAAGTATTGCTAAATAGACAAATATGAATGTGTAATATTATCATTAATTATTCACAACATGGAGTACCATTCTTTTTAAAATGATGAAGTATAACCAACGTATAAATTTTATTTTTCTAACATTTAGGTTATTCCAACCTCTAAAATTTTAATAATGAGAATTATCGGTAATAAATGTCTTAATTATATATTTGTATGCTTTCGTTATGTAACATATTTGTAAATTCTTAAGCTAGCTAAGAAAATAATACAAATGATATATTTTTATTATTTTATTTCTAATTCTTAAGCCTAAAGCAAAAACCAATGCTCTACAGCTCGCTCAAGCTTATCTAATAAAACAATACCGCAACTAGGTTTCTTTTGTTTTATTCAATTTCCTCATAAACCTATGTGCTAAGTAGGAGCGGAACTAAAAGGGGCCTAAAAGTTGTCCAGGCACCCTAAAATTGTAAAATACTTGTAATTTTTTCTTAGAATTTAAAGGTAAAGACATTTTGACCCTTCATTAAAAATGGTCAATTTCCCTTTTAATTAAGGACTATAATTTAGAAAACTATGAGGTGCATGGAGGCTGTGCGTTGTGGCGGTTCATATGATCATTGCATAAATTTGTGGAAAGATGTAGAAGTTTGATATAAAAAAAATATGCTTTCAAGTTTCAGTTATTGTAATTTTGAAACAAAATAATGTTCACATCTTGTTAGGTGGTAAAAAATACTACTAACCAGAAACATAAGAGAAACAAATCATGGTTACTAATATTTTATTTTAGAAGACAATAAAAAAATGACAAAAAAATTATAGACTAAAAGAACAAATTGAGAGGTTTGGTGACCCGCACATATATTGTGAATATTTTTTGTAATAAATTTTAATAATAACAGTGTGATAGAAGGCATGTTACATGCCTCGAAACAATGTATATTTGGTTTGTTAATTAAAAACAATTCAATAAAAATTTTCATCTCCTATTAACGTAAAATCTAATTTTTAATATCAATGAAAAACTTATCTAGATAAATTTTTCATCGATATTAAAAATTAGATTTTGCGTTAATAAAAATTTACTCTCAAATTTAACAATTACGGACCACATTGATTTATTAAACTATAGAATTTGAAATAAATAATTGATGCTACAAATCTTAATAATCAATAATGAAAGAATAATGATAAAAATAATGATTAAAGCTTCATTTTAGAAAATAACAATAACGAAAATCAATAAAAAAAGTTAGGATCAAGACAAAAAAAATGGAAAAACTTTATGCATTAATGATTTAAAATTTGAATTAATAAAGAAAAAAAATGTTTTAACTAAAAAATAAATAAATTATGGTTACCAATGTCTTACTTTAGAATATAGTAGATAAAAAAAACAAAAAGAAAAACTTGGGGACTAAGAGAACAAATAGAAGATTTAATTAAATAGTTTTAAATTTAGGGACTAAAATGTAGCACAGACGTAACTTAGATCCAAAGAAGAAAAATTAGAAAGTTAGGGAATGAAATCGTGTTTTAACAAAAAAAAAATGTGAGACAGACGAAAACCAGGAAAATTGTAACCTAGGCACTCATAAAAGTAAGCACCTTACGAAATGAGATAAATCTCAAAAAAGAGCAAATCGTATTCCAAAAAAAGCAAAAACAAAAAAAAATTGAAAGAAAAAAAAACTATTGAACCACGGCCCAAAACCAACAGGGCTCAACCAGCCCCAAAACTAAGTTACTGTTCACTTAACAGTACTAATGTGCAAATCGTAGCCTAAAATAAGCCAAAACAAAAAAATTGAAAGTAAAAAAAAAACTGCTGAACTATGGCCCAAAACCAATAGGGCTCAACCAGCCCAAAATTAAGTTACTGTTCACTCAATAGTACCAATGTAGATATTTAGAATCTTGCAGTAATTTGTTTTAGCTATTACTTCATAAAATATCTAGGTTACATAGGTATATTAGTGTTAAATACTAACCTTAAGCTTGGGAGCTTTTGTTGATCCCTTATCTTCATGGTATACACAGGCATATGTACAACCTATGGCTATATAAACATCTTGATTTCCATAGGTAATTACAAAGAATATTTAGTTTCTTGGAGGTTCATGAACTTCAACCGTGGACAAGCCACAACGTGTTTATCTTGAGGGCTTACAATAATGTTTTGCAATATGTTCAGATTTTCAGTAGATATTCGAGGTTAGTATTTATTCCATATTCGTAAATAATGCATTGGAGCCTTTTTAAATAAACATATATGGGCATATATAATATTATGATTAATTATTCATAGGAATAACAATTGGATGGGTAAGGTCTAGCCACTTAGGTTCGTGTTTAATTTGGTTAGCATGAGTTCGGAATTAGATCAGCTTATTTGAGTTTGGATTGGGTTAGGTCGGGTTTATTTGGGATTGGGTTCATTACATGTCATGTCAATTTCAGTCTCAGCTTTTTTTAGGCTAATTTATTTAAGTTTGAGGCCACATTCATGTTGGTATTTAAGTTTACTCAAGTCACTGGTGCATAAGCTGAAATGACTGAACCAATTTTAATTTTTTTTTTTTCAATTTTTTTAAATCTAAATAAAATAATTCAATTTTTGGTGCAATTTTATTTAGGTTAATTTTCTTCTTTAATATGTTTAACAAAAAAATTCATAAAAATTTTCTTAATTATGTTCCAATGTATTTGCTCTAATTTCCAACTTTTTGCTATGAAATGTAACTTCAATTTACTACTTGATGGCCGAAGTGCCATGGTCTTGGCCACTAACTTCGGAGGAGGGGCCAAACGCCTGACATATCCGACCTCGGAAGACCCATCGCACCAACCTCGGAAAGTTACTGTATCGCCTCCCCATCAGAGGACGAATGAACCAACTTCGGAAGAGTGAGAACACCCCGAAGAAACGGTGTCACCCCGGGGAGAGGTCCTTGCTCGTCCAGCTAAAAGGTAACGTCGGCCGGAGGGACCTTGGAGGGATGATGGGTGATACGAAGGAGTCTCTGACATATTTGCCCGTACGTCCTAGACGTTGACCTCAAGCATTCTGACAGGCCACTGTAGTCCGTGCTCTGGCACACTGAGACACGATTCTCGACAAACCATTGCCCGAGAAAGCCTGCACACGGCTGACCACTTTCCTGTTTAAGAGGTACGGATCCTATCCGTCCATACACGTGTCACGATCAGGAGGGTTCATTTTCTCCTATTTACAGCAGGAAAAACTCTGGGCAAGGGGGGGGCTGGACAGGAGCTTTGGAGAATACTCCAGAGTCCCAGTTTTCTCCTCTCTTCTCCTCTAGGCATGCCAGAAAAATGCCTCTGGCGTGATGCTTCTCCTTATGTGCATGCCAGAAAAATACCCCCAGCCAGTCTATTTTATGCCTATTCTTTGCTATTTAGAGGCACTGACTTGGGCGTCGGAGGCTCCTCCCCGGAAAATCGCTCCGGGGACCTCCTAACCCCTGTTTTCTGTATATTTCAGGCCGAACCGCTTGAAGATGTCAGCTTTTTCAGGCTCCTTCCTGCACCGGAAATCCTTCATGGCCCCCGCTCTCCATCGTAGGACGGCCACCTATGACATCCCTCAGGAGGTCCCTGTCACCCCGTCGTGGAGCCACGGCGGGATCGTAAACGATGGCTAACCCAACGCCATCATTTGGCGCCGTCTGTGGGAACTTGTTTGGGCAGCCGTGGTCAGAAACTCGGCGTTCTAAGGACAAAAGGCTCCCTGAGGCCCCCGTCCGCGCCGGAGACTCGCCCGGCGGCCGAACAATTAAGGAACAGGGATTTCCCATCCCGGGGATGATCATCCTTCGGATATCACCGTGGCTTTCCTGCGTAATTTCCCACGCGTCGCCGTGGTCGAAATACTGCAGTAGATGGGCCGAAGATGTTCGTGTGCAAATGTCGAGCCAAACTCTTCTCTCTTGATCCTTTCGACGAGGGGAGTAGGGGTGACCCAAGAGCTCCGGGGGAAACAAAGAGCAGTGGGGAGAATACCCAAAGGACGTGCTTCCCCTCGAAATATGATGGACGGGAAAGCTAGGATCGGTGCCGTCCAGACCCCCCTCCCCCGTCGAAAGAGTTCGTGCCAAAGAAAGGTTACTGTCCCTCAGACAGTAACACCAAACCTACTCCCCCGAAAAGACGTCTACGCGTTGATATTAAACAGGCAAAAAAACTATGATCCTACTCCAACGGACACACTACCAGCGTCCAAAAAGGAGTCACCCCTGCGCGACGTCAGAGGGAAGAGAGTAAACGGGCAAGTGCGCCGAACTCCAAAGATACTGCATCACGCACAAGTCCAGAGGGGGCATTATAACCCCAGGCGACAGCGGACCATTGCCAAAAGTCCAGAAACAGAAAAAGGGGAAATCCGACGAAGACCGAACATAGGCGAAAGACAAAAACTCCCGACCGAAGGGGTTCCAGGCGCAAAAACACTACGACACTGGAACGATGCTTCGGAGGCCCGAGGATGGGGAAAACGCCTAAGTTAGCATATTCGGTTAACAAAGTCGTGAATCACCCAAGACCGGCATTATTGGGAACAAAAACCTGGGATAAGGGAAGGAAAATGCCCCGCAAAGAGCCATCTTCCAAAGATTCTGATGAAATGGCAAAAAGTACAGAAAATGTTCCGGATAAACTTCCTTGATTGAGGAAGAACAACGTTGGAAGGAAAGCTCAGGCCCATTATAGAGAGGCCTCGGCAAGAAGAGGTGCAGAGTAGCGCGCTAAAAGAGGTGCGGATAGATGCGCCCAAGAAGGGCGAGAATGGCCAAAAAACGCACCAGCACCCGAAAGACGGACTTTGGAATAAAATGCCCAAAATACTCCCATCGGAGTAGGGAATTCCGAGAGACTGCCCTCAGCCCTCGGCAGATACGGTCCACTGCCAACAAAGCCTGAAGCAAAATGCTACGAGAAAACAGTAAACCACCTCGTTTGGCGAAGCCCCTACTGATCAAGCAGGCAAAAAGCATACACAAACCTGCTCAAAGGAACATGATGCGCGGAGATGGCACATTATTGCCAGCAGCATAAAGGGCTTCAGCCTTTAGGCGAAGGAGGCCAAAAATTTAGCCATTACCTCCGAAGTTAAAAGATACTTTGGTCCACCAGCTTAGTTTTGAAGTAACAAGCAAGTGGAAGTCCCCGAATAAGAATTACACACCGGGGACTACGAAAAAGTCGGAAAAAGCAAAAGGAGAAGGTCCAGCAGGGCCGATAAAATTCCTGCTGGGAATTATCAAGCAAGTCTTCCGAAAAACTACAGGGAGAAAAAACCTTCCTTACTCGCCTGCAAAGGCCAGTGCCCACTTGGAGCAATAAAGCTACCAAGTAAAGCGCGAGTATTCGGAGGAAGGAAGAACGAGCTCGGGAGGAATGCTCGGCAAAAAAAAAGAGAGAGAAAAAAAAGAAATAGCCGCAAATCGGGAAACCGAACTCGAGCCACTCCCAAAAGCATGAACAAACTCTGGAGAAGTGTTTCCTCCGCAAAAGATGGCCGTGGGCGCAAAAATGCCCCGAACGGCAAAAGGAGACTTCATTCTCCAAAAGGCCAAAACACAACCCCGAGAACCGCCTCAGGGGAGAACTTCGGCCACCAAAAGGACCTCTCCTAATTCAAGGCAAGGTCCGAAAGAGAGCATCATCAGCTTGGCAGCATCAAAGGGAGAAAATTGAGAAATACCTCAAAAGAATTTTTAGGTAAACAGTATTTTTAGCTAAACAGTACTTAGAAAAATTTCTCTTTTCTCCTGCACAGGTTACCCGCCGAACAAGGATGAAGCACGCACGCTCAAAGGCTCGGAATCCATCAAAGGCAATCTAGTGTTCGCCTGAAAAGTCTTTGATAACCGAGAAAATGAAGTCAGCCAGCAGAAAGGCCAGGGAATGGTTCTCCGAAGACCCCTAGTCGTCACTACAGAGACCATTATCCCTACAAAAGTAGTTTGGCCGACAGGTGTCCGGTAAAAGAAGAAATCACCTCGGAGTGAGAATTAAGCTCGCCCTAGTTGATGAACACTGAGAAACGGCCAAACTCAAAAGAAAGGTTTTTTCAGCGAAAATCGGCGATAAGTGCGAACCTGCATGGAAGGACAAGAGGAATACGGAAGGAAGATCTCGCTCTCCGAAAGGCCGAATCCCGAAAAACCATCACGTGGGGTGCTTCGGCCAAACAGGAAAGAGCCTTGCTCGGTGAGGTCCGAAAGAGAGTATACGACCTCGGCAACACCGAAGGGAGAAAAACTGAGGAACAAGGCACCTGGGCACCTTCAAGAAATTCTATACTTAGAATTTTCAGACAAGAAATAGTGCAAGCCAGGAATTCGTCTGAGTACTAAAAAGTTTTCTCCTGTCTGAGAAGAATCGCCGAACAAGGACAAAGCATGCACTCCCAGAAATCTCCTGTTCCTCCCGAGGTTGGTAGGGTCATAAAAAAAAGGAGAGGGGGGGGGGGAAAGTGTATCCACGGCCGAACAAGGGTAGGCTAAAAAATTTTTTGCCTAAGGGGACTTCACCAACTACGCAAGATCGCTCGAAAAAATAGCTGGAAAAACAAGCAAAAGAAGTATGCTTCCGAAGCCTCAAAATCGAAAGAGTTCAGGACAACGAGGAAACAAAAAGAAGCGCATTTCTGAAGTCCTCTAACTGAAAGTGCTCGGGACAATTGGGAAACCAAAAGATTGATCAAAAGACTTAGCCAAAATTATGAAGGAAAAAAATTCATTGATATAAGGAGAAGATTACAAGAAGTACAAGAGAAACACGAAAAGAAAAACCCTAGGGTGCTTAAGGATCCCCGGCAGCGCGAGAAGTTCCAGCTCCCGTGTCTCTAGCCGTCGCCTTCGGCGCAAGTAGAGGAACAGGTGGCAGGTTGAGGTGATCAGCTTTCGACCAAGTCCACCGAGGACCCTTGGGAATATCCAGGGCCGAAAGAAAGGAGGTATCGAGGTCCGGATAGCGTTGCAAAAATTGATGGCGAGCTAAACAAAAGCCGTCCTGAAAGGACACCTTCGACATCTGGACGGCTTTATCCCTCCCTACATCTAGCAAGTCCGCCTCATTCTCAAGACCAGCAACCTCCTTCTCGAGACCCAGGATCTCCTCCTTCAGACCGGCAATCCTCCGCACCAATCCCTTCGCGTTTCTCCTTTTCGCTGCACTCCTCCTCAGAAAATAAACCCTGGCTTGAAGAGCCGCCTTTTCGGCAAGAGTCTTCTTCAGAAAGGCAGCTTCTTCTTCTTTCTCCTTCTGAATAACTTCATTGGCCGAAGTCAAGCACACAACCTCCTCACCTAGGTCGCTCATTTTGCGGGAAAAGTCCTTCAAAAGGTCCGATTGGCCTATGAGGAACTCATCCCGGAGCAGAGCAACCTTCTCCCTGGCTATGCGCCTTAACTCGACATTGGCTATGTCCAAGTTAATACAGAAGAGCCTAGCCTGCTCCAGTTCACTTTCAGCCCGAGCTCGGGCAGAAGACTGCTCTGCCGCCCAAAATCGGAGGTGTTCACTGTACCCCAAAAGCTGCGAAAAGAGAAGGAGAATATCCTCAGGGAAAGCAGCATAAGGAAAGGCAAAACACTTGGGCAAAAAAGAGAGAAGGCTACCTGAGCGGCGCGTTCAGAAATTCTAGTGGCGAGGATATCCCCAGAAGCACACTCCTCGGCAACTGCCCTAGAAGAGGCTTCTGTAAGAACACCCCTCGCCATCTGGGGAGCCATCTCTTGGCAATCTCCGGAAAACAAGTTCATGTCTTCCGTGAAAGACCAAAACGGCTCCCTCGGAATTTTGTCTTTCGGGAGAAGGGAGTCCCGAAGAGCCCGTCTTCGGGCATGATCAGCCATCCATGCGGGGGTCGCCCGGTCCTCTGCAAAATGGAGGGGCGCGAGTCAGGAAGGGCTCCCCGAAAACATAAGTTATGAGCAAGAACGTATTCGGAGCAAACCTGGTGCAACCCCGGTAGTATCCTCGGTAGTGTCCGCCGCAAAGGCCGGAATATACTTGCCTTTGTCCTTGCGACGTCTGTCCAACTTTTGAATAGTTGGACTCTCGGGCAAAGAGCCTGAAAGCCCCACGGGCGATATGGGACCCGACGGAGTGAAAAGGGCGACTACTCCGGCGGGCACCTCGGCCGCCGCAATATCGGCCTCAGAAGATGTCGCAGCTACTTCGGAGGGGGTGACAACCCTGGTGGATAACGGAGTAACATCAACCATGGCCAAGGTTGCAGTAGCGTCGGTGGAAGTGGCCATCGCATCGGTTGAGATATCAACCTTGGTGGAAGTAGCAATAACTTCATCGACCTCCACCACATCCTCGGAAGGTGAAGTAAGGGCTCTCTTCTTTGACTTCTTGGCCGAAGACGGTCCGCTCCCAGTAGACTTGCGCCTTTTGGAGCCACTTTTCTTTGCTTGTTCTCCCTTCTCTACTTGACCAAGGAAGAGATTCTTGTAGTAGGCGGCAGAATCGTCAGCCATCTCTGAAAAAAAGGGGGAAAAGCATCAGTACGAGTCCAAAGGCGTTTAGCCAAAAAAGGAGTTTCCGGGAAATAAGGAAAGCGTCAGCAAAAATTGAAAAAATACGACTTCAGGAAAATTGAGAAACTAGCAAAAGTTGAACGACTCCCAAGGAAGGCACTCACGAAAAACCTTGCCAAAATCAGGATTCCTGGATGCCGTCGTAAATAGTGGCCGGAAATCGCTCCGCCGTGCAGACCGTCGCTCAGAGAAATGAAAAAGGCGAAAGAAAGCGAGAGTAAGGGGGAAAGCACAGAAAGAGCAAAAGGAAAGAATGACAAAGGGGAAGCTTATATAGAGCAAAGAAAGGGCAATTGAAAAGGCGTCATAACTGCTGCATGGGAGCGAAACGTCACCATAATTACCCTTCCCGCGCAAAAAGACGTGCCATACCAATTGACGCTTGCCACGTGTCGGTCATCGCGAGAAACTAGGGCATGTTTTCTGACATCCTAAAGATTTGGGTCTAGCCCCAGATTAACGCGCCTAGTTTCAAGGCATGACAGTCCATTGACTTTAGACAGAAAAGATAAGATTGGACATATCAGACATCTCGGCAACGCCGAAAGGCAGGTATGCGACATTCGCCCGAGCAAACTACACCCTTAAAATGGCGAAGTACCTTTCTTGCAAATGATATAAGCTGGATCCTCTGAAAGTGCTCCCAAAAGGGCTACAAGCCGAAGTCATACTTCGGCTTTCCGAAGGAGGGCATGTGATGGCCGAAGTGCCATGGTCTTGGCCACTAACTTCGGAGGAGGGGCCAAACGCCTGACATATCCGACCTCGGAAGACCCATCGCACCAACCTCGGAAAGTTACTATATCGCCTCCCCATCAGAGGACGAATGAACCAACTTCGGAAGAGTGAGAACACCCCGAAGAAACGGTGTCACCCCGGGGAGAGGTCCTTGCTTGTCCACCTAAAAGGTAACGTCGGCCGGAGGGACCTCGGAGGGATGATGGGTGATACGAAGGAGTCTCTGACATATTTGCCCGTACGTCCTAGACGTTGACCTCAAGCATTCTGACAGGCCACTGTAGTCCGTGCTCTGGCACACTGAGACACGATTCTCGACAAACCATTGCCCGAGAAAGCCTGCACACGGCTGACCACTTTCCTGTTTAAGAGGTACGGATCCTATCCGTCCATACACGTGTCACGATCAGGAGGGTTCATTTTCTCCTATTTACAGCAGGAAAAACTCTGGGCAAGGGGGGGCTGGACAGGAGCTTTAGAGAATACTCCAGAGTTCCAGTTGTCTCCTCTTTTCTCCCCTAGGCATGCCAGAAAAAAACGCCTCTGGCGTGATGCTCCTCCTTATGTGCATGCCAGAGAAATACCCCCAGCCAGTCTATTTTACGCCTATTCTTTGCTATTTAGGGACACTGACTTGGGCGTCGGAGGCTCCTCCCCGGAAAACCGCTCCGGGGACCTCCTAACCCCTGTTTTCTGTATATTTCAGGCCAAACCGCTTGAAGATGTCAGCCTTTTCAGGCTCCTTCTTGCACCGAAAATCCTTCACGGCCCCCGCTCCCCATCGTAGGACGGCCACCTATGACATCCCTCAGGAAGTCCCTGTCATCCCCATCGTGGAGCCACGGCAGGATCGTAAACGATGGCCAACCCAACACCATCATCTGTCATCCCCGTCGTGGAGCCACAGCGGGATCGTAAACGATGGCTAACCCAACGCCATCACTACTAGTGACTAAACTGTAAAGTTTCCAAGTTTTAAGAAAAATGCAAAAAATTGAAAAGTTCAAGGATCGATCTTGAAATTATTATGGGTGATTAAAATGAAAATTTTCAAAATTTAGGTACTTATTGCACTATACTTAAAAGTTTAGGGAGCAATGTTATAATTTTGATATTTGCTCATGTAGATCATTAAACTTACTAAATATGAAAGTTAATATTTTGGAAGAAACGAAATACAGGATTTACTAAATATAGAAGTCTTTAAATATTTTTTTGATCAACAATGCAAGAATTTATTAAGCAAGAAAGGTATAAAGAAGATACAATCAAAGTTTATCTTGAATAGAAGGATGATATCGCAAACTATCCAAAAACCAAAGAAACCCAAAACTAACTCAAGTTTACAAAAATAAAGCACCCTAAGCTATAAAGAAAAACCAAGCCCAAACACTACCACAGAACTCAAACTTAGAACAAAGCCCATGCCTTGAACCAAAAGCCCAAAACCTAGCTGATACCCCAACCCATGCCCCGAACCAAAGGCCTAAAACCAAAGAACACAATGAATGAGTAAAGTTAAGATTTAGGGTAAGGGCTATGATTAAATATTAAGGTTTTGGGTTTTAAGGTTAGGGTTTATAAGTTTAGGGTTAGACTTAAGGGTTTAAGGTTATGTTTATAGATTTAGGGTTATAAGGTTTTGCTTTATGTTTATGATTTAAAGTTTAGATTTAAGGTTTATGGTAAAGGCTAAGGTTAGGTATAGTTTAGAGTTTAGATCTAGGTGTAGGGTTTATGGTTAGGATTGAGGATTTATGTTTTAGGTTAATGTTAGTGTTTATGGTTCTAAGGTTTAGGGTATAAAGTTTAGATTTAAGGCTTATGGTAAAGGTTAGGGTTAATGTTTAGGTTTATGGTCTAGATTTAGATTTAGAATTTAGATTTATGGACAATACAGGAATTATGCAAGAAAGTGACTTAGCCCAGTGACTGAAGTCAGTCATTAGGAGGCTGAACTACTAGTTAGTGGTTATGTTAAAGTTGTGCTTAGGCTACCAACTGAATGCGACTGACAAGGTCAGCAACCTATCTTTTGGTCACCAATCAGTTCTAACATGGGATACCAATTTAGTGGAACCTTATTGGTGTTTGAAAATTATTTAGTGGAAACTTATGTTAGAAAATTATTTTATTTTTATGAGCATAAAGTGTTTATTATTATTATTATTTCTTTTTTTTTATCTAGGTATGGAAAAAATCTCATGAACATATGTATATATATGTTTTCTCAATATATATTTGGATATATTAATTAAAATAATATATATGTGTGTGTGAGTGTGTGTGTAAATAAATAATTTATATTTAAAAAATATTCTACTAAAAATGATGAATGTGGCTACTAAAAAGCAACTCTTTTCATAGAAACAGCCACTGACTAGTGACTACATTGAACTAACTAGTGACTAGACTAGCAAAATTGCACTCAACTAACTAGTGACTGAATTGACTAACTAGTGATTGAACTAGTTAGTCACTTTTCAGTGGCTCAATTCCCAGTTCCTTTAAAATTTGCCTAAGAATTCTTTTTCTGCTTGCTCATTTCCATCTAAATTTGGGGTTAGAGTTAGATGGAGTAATGAATTGTGGCTCAGCCGTGGGTGTCATGCCCCCACCTTAATAAGCCCAAAGTTGGATGAATTTTACTAGAGAATCAAGGAATATAAGGAGGTTTGGACAACTAATGAGTTTAATGAAGGATATAATTACAAAGGTGGCAACAAAATGTGTATTGGGTGAAGGATTTTGTATGGGCAATTAGGTCTTTTCAGTGTGTTATGAGAGTTAAATTAAAGGCTATGGAAGTTGAGAGACTTAATTGACCAAGATAAGGAAGCTATCGAGCGAGTTAATTGTACAAAAAATGGTCTATGCAAATTTTTCTAAGTATGGTTGAGGTATTAGTGAGGTATTAGTGCCATTTTTAAGGCACTTGCAATTGCGACTGGATGCATGCCACCACTAATCCAATTTCAATTTTTTTGTTTCTTTTTCAGCCAATAGAAACTAGAAAATAAGGAAACTCTTCAAAGCTAGGGAAAATTCTCATGAAATTTTAATGGGAAGGTAGGATTTGTGCTCAAATTAAAGGGAGTGGGGGGCTTACTTGAAGAGCAAGGCAAAGCACGGGACTTAAGCAACTAAGAAGATCAAAAGCTACTTAGTAAGTCGATAAGGGTTAGAATAAGCTATTTTTATAAATTTCGTTTGGCTGTAGTATAGAATTCATTAGAAAAATGAGCCATGGTGATAATGCAAGCTAAAGGACCCATGAGCTATGAAAGGGGCTAGGTTAGTGCCTTCAGGTACTTAAGTACTTAACTAGTTTTAGTATGATAGGAACAAGTGGTAGGAATCAATTAAGGGTTTAGCTAATCCTTAAGTTCATTCTAGAGCTCTATGACTAATACAAAATAAGAACTAAGTCAATAATCTAATGAACCCTAAGTATTATGAACTGTTTGTTAGGCCAAACGGCTGTAACTATGTTAAGCAAAGTGTACGTGTGTGTGTGTGTGTGTGTGTACAATGTGTGCTTCTATGCTTCTAATTGCTTGTGCTAACCCCTGTAGCTTAGGAAAGATTTGGTTTATATTATATATATTTGCTTGTTATGTGTTTTGCATTTACTTTGGATACAGGTGAACCATGTCTAATGAAGCTATGTACTATGTTTTACGTTACATTAAGTGTATCTTCCCTTACTGAGTATAAAGTACTCATGGCCTTTATGCTATATTTCAATAAAAAGTCTTGTTGATTAGTGTACTTAAGTGTTTGTCAGTTTCTTTTTAAAGTGTAGGTATAATCTCTTACTTGAAAGATAAATGTTATGCTCAATATGTGTTAGTATGCTAAGTTTATGTATTTGTACAAGGCACTTTTGTTGTTTTGCAGGAACTAGCTATGTGAGGGTGTACTAATGTCCTAGACATTTTGGTGGCTTCTTAGTAAAGGCATTAGGCTGTTGAGGGTTGGCATAAAAACCTAAGCATTGTGTGTGCATATTGTGTTTGTGTCCAAAATTGTTTAAATGTGGTAGTATGCTATGTACAGCTAAGGCCCAAAAGGCTAATACTTTGTTTTATGGTAGGTGTTACTAAGAATGTATGTACTCTGATGGACTATGAGATGTTTTATGAAACTATGCTTGGATTATGAAACTATGAAATGTTTTAATGCTATACTTAGTCAAATTTTGGAACTCATTATGTCTGTTTTGCCTCAGATGAAGTTGGTTTGAGCAAACTGAGAGATATTTTGTTTTTAGTCCATTTTTGCTACCTTATTAATGCTAAAAATACTTTAAATTTAGAGTTTGAGCCAAGACACCCACCATTAAGTCATTAAAATGAATTTTTTAGTTTTTGGCACATAGGTACTGGGTTGGTTAAATTTTAAAGTTACATGCTTATCTGTCTGGTTGTTCAATGGATGATTAATTGATGTTTAGTGGCTTTAGTGCATGGCTAAAGATCACATTGATGATAGCCCCTCCATCACTGTAGACCCTTTACACATCATAATTAGTTATGAGTTGTGATAAGAAATGGATCTGTGTGGTGAATCATGATTTGGGATTCATCCTCTCTTTCAATAGTTTTCTTGAGGTCCATTGCACACTCATGGGGGATCTATCACTCATTCCTTTTGCATTCGACTAACCCCTATTTCATTATGATCATCTTAATAACCCCATCTTGGCACTCTTTATCCTAGTCATTTGCCCAAGGTTTCTGTGCACTATTTTTCCTAGTAGGAGATGTCTGGAACAAACTCCCATAGTTTGCCTTCTATCACCAGTTAATTTTGGAATGCCTTGAGATCCTTGGAAATCTCATTATCATGCCCATAATTCATATGATACCTATGGGATTTTTTATTATCCTATGGTGACTGCACATTGATTGGCTGAGCCACTGGGTCACCATGTTCTTTTGTTTGAAGGAATAAATGATTTTCACCATTTAAGCCAAAGGGTGTGTTACACTAGGCTCAGTGCCTTAATCTTCTTGTTTGCTCCTAGCTGCTTGTTTATTTGGCCTTTCCCTACCTCTTGGTGGTTGGCATCCTTTCCCTAGGTATAAAGATACGTCTAATTGTAGAACTCTTCCACACTCTGGGTAGTGTTCTTATAGATAAACCAAAAGAAGCATGATTTTAGGAGGATGCCCTTGGTCAAGGTAAGTAGCTTGACATTCGAGGAGAGGTTATGAATCTATACGGCCTAGGAATTGTACCTCTTCTAATAGTCCTAGAAGGGCTTATTCTTTTCCTACTTGATGTTTAAAAGCTGGTTCATTATTTTCTTTAAGGGTTAGCTTCCCATAAACTGCCTTAGGAACTCCCAAGATAGCCCACCAAATGAGGTGAAGTGAATTTGTCCCTCTTCAGCATCCTAAACCATGTTGAAGCTAGCCCTGAGACTATTGAACTAAACCTTCAACACATTATAGTGTCATTAACCCTTTCCAGGTTCATCATTATAATATACCTGTGCAATTGGTTTACTAGATCTGTCAACCTTTTATACAAATCCACATTTGGCATTCACAAATTGTAATGAGCAAACAGATTCTAAATTTCATCTATGAAAAAATGAAGGTGTATATAATTGATATACAATAGGGTCTCATTCAAAGCCCTGCACTCTTCTTTGGAATGCTCACACTTTAAGCACTGCTCCATTTCATCCAGCCTCCAAAGGATGGAATTATATTACTAACTTCCAAGTCTTCATGTGTTTTTCCTTTGCACCTTTCTCTCAATGGATTGGGTTCGACTAGTTTTACCCTAAACCCAAACCGTACCATATATGTGACCGGTTTACATAATATAAAACCAAACCATACCAATTACCACAAATTCTGATTGAAAATCAAAACACATAAAAAGCAGTTCAGTGTAGTTCTGTTTGACCGGTTTATCTTTTTTATCCTGTAAAACAATTTAAGCTATTTCACAACACTTGTTTTAATGTTAATATGTTTCTCTGAAAACTAAATAATTTTATAAAACATCAACAATTCCATACTTTAGAACATTACAAGCACAAAATAGCCTAATTGTTACAAAATACAAAATAGTTTGATTGTTACAAAATACAAAATGCCCGAGACACCAGCTTGCACTCAAATCAATTTTTCCATGAATCCTTCACAATTTGCAGTTAGGTTCGGTTGCAACATTTAATGATAACTCTACGGTGAATTAAAACAATTAGGGTATTTCTTATTACATACCTAATTTTGCTTAATTAGGCCACTACTCTTATCACATACCAATTTGTCTGTTGTCTACAGTTTGTTTGCAATAGAGAGTGGGAACGTGCCATGAGTTCATGAGCATGGGTGGTCTTTCTTAGCAGTCTCTGGCCACGGATTCTGCAAAATACCACAAGCACTACACTTGTCTCGATAAAACCTATAGACTAGTCTAGTACGACAAAATAAGTATTATAGATTTGTTTACTTTGACCCAAATCTGTTCAATTTGTTTCATTTGATCAATTGGGTTTCATTTTCTCTACTTATTTATTTCCGTCTTGCACCATGAAAATGGGAAGAGCATAGACAAGTGATCAAACAACATCAATCAAAATAAATGGAGCATCCTCAAGTTGTTTCCAAAAAAGTTAATTCAAATACCCTAAAACATACAAACAAAATTGATTATTTTCATGAAATGGGTACTTAATAGGATGAACCTTGAAAAAAGCTTCCACTTCGTAGCCGTTATAAAATGAAGAGAGGAGACGCCGAAACCTGAAAGATATAAGGCTGTAATGCTAGTGCGAGAGGCTACGACCTGTGACTGCGAATGCTGACACGTCCACGTGAGACCGAGAAAGGTTGTGACTTGAGAGTGAAAGAATGAAAGACTGAGAGAGTAGACACGAGATTGAGATAAAGTAGACGAAGGGCAAAGGTGTGCGATATGGACATGGGGCATGCGGCAGTAGCATGAAGGCCCTAGAGGCTAAGATTTTGAGAATGTGAGAATGGAAGTGTGGAAGGGTAGCTGGGCGAATTGTGTGGCAACAGCCAACACTAAAAAAGGGAGGACCAGACGTAATATAACTGGGTTGAACTTAGGCTTGGACTAGAAAAGGGGATGGGCTAATGGGCTTAGGTTTCTACCAAGTTATAAAGGGTGCAGGTTTGGTCCCATTTTATTGGGTTTCAAAATTAAAAATTGAACCACACCGCATATACATCGGTTTTTAGTTTTTAGAACCCAAACTACACCATAACCCACATAAAACCTACATAATCAACAAGTTGATTCGGTTCAGTTTGTGCGGTTTTCATAGGTTTTGCAGGTTGGATGAACACCCCTAGGATTTGGCGCTCTCTTGGGCATATGGGCTTGCCTTTCTGTATCCTTATAGTGGTCTTCCACCTCCTCATCTAAAGCTTAAGGGAGCACGCTATGGATCTATTGTCATAGCTGCTCTTGGATATCTTCAAATAGGGAAAGCTTGAAGGTATTAAACTAGGCTTCAGGCTAGATCAACTGGAAGAGGCAGCGTAACCATTTGTCCTGTAGGGACTCTTAATCCTTAGTGGGCACTCTACTAGCCCTATGGAGGTGTCAGCTCCATCAATCTCCCAGCTAGTCTCATTGGTTAGGAGTAATGTCCTAGTCTCCACCATTGTTTTATTTTTCCATGGATGGTGTCAAGTTGATACCCAAACAATAAAATAGGATGTCAGAGACCCCTAGAGATATATGGATTTACAATTAGAGACATTGTTAAAGGGTCCCAGGGTGGTGTGCCCAAGGAAGACCCTTCCGATGCTTAAATGAATAATAGCTTGAGAGAGAAAAAAACTTAATCAAGGGAGCATTCAGAAGGTAGGCCATACCTCTTTTCCAGTTGTGGGGGGCCTCTTATAGGCCTTAGGATAATACAATCATGGAGGAAACTCCACCTTCTTTGTGATCAACTATGTGATTGTGGGATTTCTCATAACATGCATTTTTCTAGGTAGTGGTCAACCCATTCGCTTCCAAGCCCACGAGCATGGCCCTCTGGTGGTCCATACAATCAATGTATTGTGACCTAGATCATGGGCCAGGTCTAGCGAGGTTCCAGCATCTCCCTTAACGGCCTTTTTGCCTAATGGGCTAAAGCCTATTTGGGTATCACTAAGTAAACCAACCCTAAAAATCAACTTGTTAGTTTCTATTATTATTGTTATTTATTTTTTATTGTTGTTTTTAGTTATTTTTTTACTTTATCACAGCCGACATACCTATTAGCCCAAAAAAATACTTCAAGGTCATCTACAACAAAAAAAGTTGGCACCGCAACAAAAAAAAAGGATAACCCAAACATCAATTTTTGCTGCATTTCACAACTCAGCCACCTCAACTATAACATTCATGATTATTTGTCACTAAGAGAAGGTAGACCAAATAGGTGTTATGAGTTGGCTGTTTTCTATGTCGATCTTTAACAAACAACCTTTAAAGCATTTTATGGTAGCATATACTATGTCTATGAAACATTATCTTGTATAAGTTTTTGGTCTTATTATGTGTTTTAAATTTGTGCCGAGTCTTGTTTAATTTCCTAGATAACCAACCTTTTGTCTTTTATTTAATTTCCTGACATACCTATGAGCCAGCTAAGGAGTTTTGGATGCCTTTACTTTCTTAGATACATGAACATTTCAAATGTTATGTTTATATAAACATCTTGATCTCCAACTATCTTATAGTAGATTTCCAATTTCAACAATCTTTCACAGCTCATTTCCATTTTCTTGTAGCTTTATCTAATTTCCATTGGTTTAGACTACTCCCACCACCCTTTTGTTAACTATTAATTAGATCGAGAGGAGCAGGAAAGCCTCTGAACCAAAAGCAAAAGGGAAGCCATTTGATTCACTATGGAGAGGTCTCATACTTTTTCTCTTGTTGGTATGTTGTTTGCCATGGTAATATGCTATAACCTGTTCCTCCCATCTACAGATTTCCAAGGCAAGTATTTATTTCCTATATATATAAAATTTTGGATATTTATACATTTTCTGTCATCATGCATTCACTTAAACACAAAGTACAGTTTTGCAAAATCTCATATCATTGCATCCTATTCTTCATCTTCACATCCAATTTTTCATCATCACATCCATTACATCCCATCTCAACGAATCATGCACTATACCATCATCCTATGAATTTCCATTATTAGAAACTCTAACCATCTTGCACACAAACTGTTAATTAAGAAAAAACTAAATTGGTTGGAGGTGTTTATGGCTCATCACTAGCTAGTTGTCATAATATAAAGAAATATAGCCGCCCTTCTCCATATGCACCTTCCATGAGTCACAACTCCCATCCCTATCATTCAACCCTTTCTTTCCAATGTTATGAGTGTCATCCCGCCTATGACGTTGTCCTTGCCTCCTCAGCATCATCTTTTTCCTCGAATCCAATTGCATCACCTCATCTCTATCGCATCACCATTGCCCTTGCCCTCGCCCTCGCCCTCACTTTCTCCCATCACTCTAGCACCAAAGGATAGTAGGAACACATCTATAGTCTCATAAATCTGTTACCAACAATTGTTGCTAACCTAACCTTTGTCGAGGTGTCAACCTACCATTTTCATGGGATATACTCCACCACTGGTCAATTCTGCTATAGGGCTTACAATTCGAGCATACTCAAATTCTGAAATTTGAAATCCAAAAAAAGGGGTCGAATAGGGTTGGTTTCGGGAAAAACCAAGTCTAGTTTAATTAGGATTTCTAGGGCTATTTTGGCTATCTTCACTTCCAGACCCACGATTTATCTGCTATTAATCTTGGTTGATGAGATGAGTAATGGCAAAGTGGAAAGAGGGTAAGGAAAGAGGCAGTTATATGAACTTTGCAAGAGACAGATATTTTAAAGATGACTTATCCTTAAGTGCCCCTTGCACGTAGCTGGCACACAACATCCACATTGGTCTTTATTTACATATTTGAGTAACTTTTGCATGAACCTGGTTGATAATGTGCACCGTCTCAGAAAAATTCAAGAATTATCACTTTTGCCTCGCTTTTGGAAAAGTTGACAATAAGGCCCTCGTGCAAGGAAAAAAACTTACACCGTTTGCTAGATTAGACAAACCTTTATAGTGGGTAAAGTGGTTAGCATACTATTGTAGGGGGTCACTGGTGCAGGGTTTGAGTGTCATCACCATCGATTTCTATTTTTTTTTCATTTCCAATTTTTTCATTTTTTTTCATTTTTGTTGTTTCCTCCATTTTTTTGATTGCACTACTTTTTTTTTCTTTTTCCTATTTTGTTTTATATTTACATATTCCACTTTTAACTTTTTATTTTCATTTTCTCATGTTTTTCAGTTTTTCCTTTCCTTTTTTTGCATTATTTCCAGTTTTGTCTATTGTTTTCTTTTTTTTTTTTTATAATTTTTTTTGTTTTTTTAATTAATCTACATTTTATTTTTAGTTCTATTTCATTTTTATTATTTATTTTATTGTTTTTTTAATTTATCTATTTCTCTTCATTTTTTATTTCAAATAGTGAAGCCGATAGGTTTCCATGTTCAAATAAATGCAAAACTACTTGTGGATATATTTTCACCAACTAATTCCCAATCATGTTGAAAAAAAAACAAGCAGTATACCTATTAGGCCCATGGGCTTTGTTGGCATTAATTCCACACATAGCAATCGTGATTTTCTACGTGGTCACTTTCTGCTATCCTACATGGTCACTTTTTGCTATCCTACACTCTTGTGGCTGTCTACTATCCTATGGGCCACTTAAAACAATGTTTTCATTACTTTTAGCAAGCTTAGATTTACCAACTGCAAGAGTGCCATAAAAATAATCAGTTAACTATTTTTTATTTTCTTCTTGAGTTGTGAGCCTTTTTCCACTCTTACTTACTTGATGCCAATTTTTTTGTTTCTCTCTTTGATGGTTGATTGAACGAACCTAGTATTACCATCATTCAGCTTGAGAAAAGATTCCACTTTGTAGCCATTATAAAATGAAGAGAGGAGAGGCCGAAACCTGAAAGATATGAGGCTGTGAGGCCAACACGAGAGGCTACGACCTATGACTGCAAATGCTGACACGTCCACACAAGACCGAGAAAGGTTGTGACTTGAGAGTGAAAGAGTGAGAGACTGAGAGAGTAGACATGAGATTGAGATAGAGTAGACGAAGGGCAAAGGTGTGCGATATGGACATGGGGCGTGCGACAGTAGGGTGGAGGCCTTGGAGGCTAAGATTTTGAGAATGCGAGAATGGAAGTGTGGAAGGGTAACTGGGGCAGATCGTCTAGCAACAGCCAACACTCAATAGGGGAGGACCAGACATAATATAACTGGGTTGAACTTAGGCTTGGACTAGAAAAGGGGATGGGCTAATGGGCTTAGGTTTCTACCAAGTTATAAAGGGTGAAGGTTTGGTCCGATTTTATCGGGTTTCAAAATTAAACTCGAACCACACTGCATATACATCGGTTTTTAGTTTTTAAAACCCAAACCACACTATAACCCGCATAAAACCCACATAATCAACAGGTTGATTCGGTTCGGTTTGTGCAGTTTTCGCAGGTTTCGCGGGTTGGATGAACACCTAGGATTTGGCGCTCCCTTGGGCATATGGTCTTGCCTTTCTATATCCTTATAGTGGTCTTCCACATCCTCATCTAAAGCTCAAGGGAGCACACTGTGGATCTATTGTCATAGCTGCTCTCGAATATCTTCAAATAGGGAAAGCTTGAGGGTATTAAACTAGTCCTCAGGCTGGATCATGTGGGAGAGGCAGCGTAACCATTTTCCCTGTAGGGACTCTTAATCCGTAGTGGGCACTCGACTAGCACTATGAAGATGTCAGCTCCATCAATCTCCCAGCTAGTCTCATTGGTCAGGAGTAATGTCCTAGTCTCCACCATTGTTTTATTTTTCCATGGATGGTGTCAAGTTGATATCCAAACAATAAAATGGGATGTTAGAGACCCCTAGAGATATGTGGATCTACAATGAAAGACATTGTTAAAGGGCCCCAGGGTGGTGTGCCCAAGGAAGACCCTTCCGATGCTTAAATGAATAATAGCTTGAGAGAGAAAAAAAAACTTAATCAAGGGAGCATTCAGAAGGTAGGCCATACCTCTTTTCCAGTTGTGGGGGGCCTCTTATAGGCCTTAGGATAATACAATCATGGAGGAAACTCCACCTTCTTTGTGTTCAACTATGTGATTGTGGGATTTCTCATAACATGCATTTTTCTAGGTAGTGGTCAACCCATTCACTTCCAAGCCCATGAGCATGGCCTTCTGGTGGTTCATACAATCAAAGTATCGAGACCTAGATCATGGGCCAAGTCTAGCGAGGTTCCAGCTTTTCCCTTAACGGCCTTTTTGCCTGATGGGCTAAAGCCTATTTGGGTATCACTAAGTAAACCAACCCTAAAAATCAGCTTGTTAGTTTATATTATTGTTGTTATTTATTTTTTATTGTTGTTTTTATTTATTTCTTTACTTTATCATAGCCGACATACCTATTAGCCCAAAAAATACTTCAAGGTCATCTACAACAAAAAAAGTTGGCATCGCAACAAAAAAAAGGATAACCCAAACATCAATTTTCGCTGAATTTCACAACTCAGCCACCTCAACTATAACATTCATGATTATTTGTCACTAAGAGAAGGCAGACAAAACAGGTGTCATGAGTTGGCTGTTTTCTATGTCGATCTTTAACAAACAACCTTTAAAGCATTTTATGGTAGCATATACTATGTCTATGAAACATTATCTTGTATAAGTTTTTGGTCTTATTATGTGTTTTAAATTTGTGCTGAGTCTTGTTTAATTTCTTAGATAACCAACCTTTTGTCTTTTATTTAATTTCCTGACATATCTATGAGCCAGCTAAGGAGTTTTGGATGCCTTTACTTTCTTAGATACATAAACATTTCAAATGTTATGTTTATAAAAACATTTTGATCTCCAACTATCTTATAGTAGATTTCCAGTTTCAAAAATCTTTCACAACTCATTTGCATTTTCTTGTAGCTTTATCTAATTTCCATTGGTTTAGACTACTCCCACCACCTTCTTCTCAACTACTAATTAAATCGAGAGGAGCAGGAAAGCCTCCAATCCAAAAGCAAAAAGGGAAGCCATTTGATTCACTATGGAGAGGTCTCATACTTTTTCTCTTGTTGGTATGTTGTTCGCCATGATAATATGCTATAATCTGTTCCTCCTATCTGCAGATGTCCAAGGTAAATATTTATTTCCTATATATATAAAATTTTGGATATTTATACATTTTCTGTCATCATGCATTCACTTAAACACAAAGTACAGTTTTGCAAAATCTCATATCATTGCATCCTATTCTTCATCTTCGCATCCAATTTTTCATCATCACATCCATTACATCCCATCTCAACGAATCTTGCACTATACCATCATCCTATGAATTTCCATTATCAGAAACTCCAACCATCTTGCACACAAACTATTAATTAAGAAAAAACTAAATTGGTTGAAGGGGTTCATGGCTCATCACTAGTTAGTTGTCATAATATAAAGAAATATAGCCGCCCTTCTCCATCTGCACCTTCCATGAGTCATAACTCCCATCTCTATCATTTAACTTTTCTTTCCAATGTTATGAGTGTCATTTCACCTATGACATTGTCCTTGCCTCCTCAGCATCATCTTTTTCCTCAACTCCAATAGCATCACCTCATCTTTATCGCATCACCATTGCGCTCGCCCTCGCCCTCACCCTCGCCCCCGCTTTCACCTTCGCCCTCACTTTCTCCCATCACTCTAGCACCCGAGGATAGTGGCAACACATCTCTAGTCTCACAAATCCATCACCATCAATCGTTGCTAAACCCAACCTCTGTCAGGGTGTCCACCTACCATTTTCATGGTATATACTCCACCACTGGTCAATTCTACTATAGGGCTTACAATTCGAGCAGACTCAAATTCTAAAATTTGTAATCCAAAAAAGGGGGTCGAATAGGGTAGGTTTCGGGAAAAATTTAGTCTAGTTTAAGCAGGATTTGTAGGGCTATTTTGGCTATCTTCACTTCCGAACACACGATTTATCAGCTGTCAATCTTGGTTGAGGAGACGAGTAGCAACAGAGTGGAAAAGGGGTAAGGAAAGAGGTAGTTATATGAACTTTGCAAGAGATAGATATTTTAAAGATGACTTATCCTTGAGTGCTCCTTGCACATAGCTGGCACACAACATCCACATTGGTCTTTATCTACATATTTGAGTAACTTTTGCATGAACCTGGTTGATAATGTGCACCGTCTCAGAAAAATTCAAGAATTATCACTTTGGCCTCACTTCCAGAAAAGTTGACAATAAGGCCCTCGTGCAAGGAAAAAAACTTACACCTTTTGCTAGATTATACAAACCTTTATAGTGGGTAAAGTGGTTAGCATACTGTTGTGGGAGGTCATCGGTGCAAGGTTTGAGTGTCATCATCCCCGATTTTTGTTTTTTTTTTTCATTTCCAATTTTTTTCATTTTTTTTTCATTTTTCTTGTTTCCTCCATTTTTGTGATTGCACTACTTGTTTTTTTATTTTTCCTATTTTGTTTTATATTTACATATTCCACTTTTAACTTTTTATTTTCATTTTCTCATGTTTTCTAGTTTTTCCTTTCTTTTTTTTTTACATTATTTCCAGTTTTGTCTATTGTTTTCTTTTTTGTTTTATAATTTTTTTATTTTTTTAATTAATCTACATTTTCTTTTTAGTTCTATTTCATTTTTATTATTTATTTTATTATTTTTTTAATTTATCTATTTCTCTTCATTTTTTATTTCAAATAGTGAAGCTGATAGGTTTCGATGTTCAAAGAAATGCAGAACTACATGTGGATATATTTTCACCTACTAATTCCCAATCATGTTGAAAAAAAAAAAAAACAAACAGTATACCTATTAGGCCCATGGGCTTTGTTGGCATTAATTCCACACATAGCAATCGTGATTTTCTACGTGGTCACTTTCTGCTATCCTACATGGTTACTTTTTGCTATCCTACACCCTTGTGGCTGTCTGCTATCCTATGAGCCACTTAAAACAATATTTTCATTACTTTTAGGAAGCTTAGATTTACCAACTGCAAGAGTGCCACGGAAATAATCAATTAACCTTTTTTTATTTTCATCTTGAGTTGTGAGTCTTTTTCCACTCTTAGCATACAAGTAATTGATGCCAATTTTTGTGTTTCTCTATTTGATGGTTGATTGAAAGAACCTAGTATTACCATGATTCAGCATGATCTAATCACATGTAGCCTTTTGAGCATAGTGTGCCTCTTCATTTTCTCTTCGAACTCCAAACTTTTTCTTGAGCACTCATTTGTATGTCCTCCAGACTTTGATTAACCACTCACATCCTACAGTATATTGGTGAATATTCTCAAGCCCCTACTCCATCTTCTTGAGTCTTATAGAAATATCTGGAAAGAATTCATAATTCAAAATTTTCAGCTCCTTTAACTTTTTCAATATTCCTAACCCTTTCCCCTGTATATCTTCACAAGTTATATTCTCTTCCAACACATCTTTAGCAATCTAGTTGTAGGATCTAAGTGCTACCACATTTGGGGATACTTAAAAGGGACTATCCTTTTAATATTACACGTTGACACTTTTGTGAAAGCCATGGAGTAGTCCGAATATATATGTGGTTTGAGCACAACTCTAGCCCCTTAAACAAGACAAACTAATAGCTGCCTCCCTTAACTTAATTTAGTTTGTAGTAGAAGCTATCCCCAAATTGATGGTTATTGCACTAGGTAAAGAAAATTCAAACACTTTTAATATTTGAGAGCCCAACATATTTACAATAGTCTAACAAGCCTGAATCATTCTAGTCCACTAAGCTGTATGAATTATATTTCTCATCAAATTTCATTTCTTTGTTAAAATCCCCCACAACCCATGGCTCTTTTACATTTTGTATAAAATGCACAAGATTTTTCCACAAGACTCTTCTCTATTGAGGAGAATTTGCTGTATACTCCCTTGACATAGTGCAAGCTCACTTCTTCCCCCATGCTTTACTCTTATATGCATGACTTAGTCTGAAGCTTCCAAAAAATTGACCACCATGTCATTCCAAATTATCCAAATCCACCTATTTATTGCATAATAAAAATTATTTAAAAACTTTCATCCATAGGCTAATCAACTCCATTAAACTTTGCACTTCACTTTATTGTTTAGTAGTGCCAATAGACTAATGTTGTTACTACTTATTATCTTCCATTTTTTTATTGGTTTAGGATCAGTATTTAGCACCCTAACATTCCGGCAACACCACACAAAGCTGGAATGAAGATAGATATATCCATATACCTTCCCACGTCTTCTTCATGCACATCTAACAACAATCTTTCAAAAGTATTTGCCAACACAGGTCCTTTGAGCCACTGTTGCTTTTCTTCAGCTTTTCCCTGATGCATTCTTTGTAGTTGGAGTTTTAGTTTTCTTCCTACAGCCCGCTTCTAGATTAGTATCTTTAGTCTTCACGTGTTGAAACTCATTCTACTTGGCACCACTAGTGCTGGAAGTTGTTTTTTGTTGTAGTGTTGGCACAATCTCCTTAACATCAACTTTCCCCTCAATTTCCAGCCTCCCCTCCATTCTTTCACTTCTTCATCCTAAGGCTACACTCTTTCTCTCAATGACCCTTTTTTCACATTTCTTAAATTGATTTGGTCACATTTCACATATAACCAGTAGTTGATGGTCTTCGCTTGGTTTTTAAAAGAGTATGTTATGCAACACACTGTTAGTTCTCTTAATGTCCATAAGTGCCCAAGCATATGACAATCGACTCTTATGCAATGTTTTGGAATCTACAATCAATGGCTTCCTTATCTTTCTCACTTCCTACTTAGATTCTTTTTGCACTAGTATCGTGATTGGAATAATAAAAGACAAAAATAAATGGAAATTATAAAAAATGAACATTAATTAAATAGAAATGAAAAATAAATGAATACTAAAAAATCACTAAGAAATTAATAAAAAAATATGGAAATGAAAAAAACTGAACATTAAAAACTGTAAACATGGACAATCATGTTGTATAAATGAAGAAACAAAAATGTATAAATGCACCAATCAATAATAAATAAATGATCAGCAGATAGGGTATGGTTCATTTATGTTTTATTTCTTGTACATTTGAATCATTTCATCATTCTTTTATCTTTTATATAGTGTTACCCTTTCAATATCTTATAAGTAATAGTATGTAAATGAACAAGAGTAAATAAATTAACAACAAAAACATAAATATATTCATTTGGCTTATTTCTATGTTCTTTTATCCATTGTTATTTCATTTGATTTATTATTATTTGATCAAGCAGAAGGGAATGCAGAAAGCGGAAAAAAAAACAGTTGTAATGTTTTGGTTTCTGTAATCCAACTGTAACACAGCTACTCGATAAAGTGCCATGTTTTGTGAAATGTTACGAAATAGTAGAAAACATATAATAGATTTAGGTCATTTGTCTAGCGTCCAACATTGGCTTAGGACGTGCATGACTTATCCAATTAAATTTGTTTGAAAACATGTATTGTGCAGTTTATATTATGATTTTAAAAGTGGGGATGTCAACAACTAGCAAAGGCTGAAAAGAAAAGTAGTAATATCTAGGGGACAAAGTGTACTATTTTTTAAAAAAAGGGTAAGTTATATTTTTACCCAAACTCCAATGGCTCTTCAAGAGTTACCCGATTAATTACCATGGCCCTGTTTGGTATTAGTGTCAGTGATTAGCGTTAGAGTTTTGAAAAAGCTATTTAAGGGTAGCTTTTAGCTTTTAGCTTCAGCGTTTTCATCTCAACCGTTAAATAATTTATCCAAAACTCTAACGCTGATGAAAAAAGCTATTCCCAAACGGGGCCCATATCATATTCTATTTTTAAATTTTTTATTTATAATAGAAAATAAAATGCATTTCCTTACTTGAACAGAGGAGTGTTTGGCTATCTTTGGAACTGAGTGGAGTGACAGTGAGGATTCCACCGAAGAGAATGAGGTTAACCAAGGGACTGAGGTACAAATTACTTGGCAAGATAATAAGAGCTTTATTGGAGACTGTCCATTTCAAGATTATAATGAAGATGACATGGATGATGACGCAGAGAATGCCCAGGGTCTAAATTGTGATTACGATTGTCGTCTAAACCAGTTCTCAGTGGTTGGAAGATGCAGCCAAAAAAATGTGTGCCAATGCTGTGGTTTTGGAGGGAGTGCATGCAATCTAGAAAATGGGATTTGGTATAAAAACCCAAATTATGAAGAGTCCAATGAGCCCTGTGATGATCTGGTGTGTGATGGCGACTGTATTGAAGGAAACGGAGCAATTGTTGGAGCTTGTTCTGGTGATGGTAGTTGTGAGTGCTGTAATTTTCCTTGAAAATGTGTGTTACATCTATAAACTCCTCCAACAGTTGAATATAATTATATGTGAAAACACAATAAATGTTATGTATAGAAACTAGATGAGAATAATAACTACATGAATAAGGCTTGTTGTAAAATAAGAAAATCTGAATAAGTACTTAATCTTCAGCCAAACTAGTTCTCTTTTATTAAGTGAATGTAGTTATGGACTGATGCTTAAAGAGTAGGTCTTGTGTGAGCCTAGCTCATATGTGTGCCTTTTTTTCTTTTCACTGGTACTATCTATTCTAGTTTGTTTTTTTATCAGTTTTATCTGTTCTTTTATTGGTCTTTAACTTCTTATTTGTTTTTTTTTTGCAAGTTTGTTCTTTTATAGATATTGTCTATTATTTTATCAGTTTTATTCTGTTTTTATTTTTTCATACTCTAGATTTATATTTTTTAAACATTATGTTTGATTTTTTTCTATTTTTACATTTAAAAGAATTGAAAAAGCATACACAACAATGAATTTAAGGACACAAAAAAAAAAAGAGAGACCAAAAAGAAAAAGGAAACATAAAGGGAGGGATAAAAGCAATATCAAAATACAAAAAAAAACTTGGAAGGAAACAAAAATAAATGAAAAAAAGGGAAAAAATAAAATTTGGATGAAAAGAAAAACAAACAAGGATAGCCAGACTAGAAATGGAAAGGACAAAAGAAGAGAAAATGGAAAAAAAAAAAATAAACAAAACAAAGGGAAAAAAGAAACAAAAGAGAGGAAAATATGAATAGAAACAAAAGGGTCAAAAGAAGAAACAGTGGGGAAAAAAGAAATAAAAAAAGGAAAGGAAAAAGAAACAAAACAAAGGAAAAAAAAAAAGAAGGATATGGCAAAAGAAGAGAATCGAACTCTAAATTTTGCAATAAACCTCTTGCCTTCTGACCAAGGCAGCGATAACCAGCTTCGGTCCAAAATGCTCTAAAAACAAGGGCATAGCCAGGATTCTAGGCTAAGGGGCGGGGGCTGAGAGTGAAGACATGAATGAGTTGTTAAAATGTATAAATTTACAATCAACAACAAAAAACATCAAATGGTAATATATATAAACTCATGAAATTTAAAAATCTATAATAATTAAGTTCAATTCAAGAGTTTATAACTCAAAGTTTAACATAATGTTCCTCAAATCTATAAAATTATCAAATATTGAATATAAGCTGAAAGTCTCCGCAATATCTTTTTCAATATACAAAAGAAAGATTATCAGCAAGATAACAAAGCTAACTGATTTAAAGCAATTAAGCAAATAATTATGATAAATTCAGTGCTACTGCTTTGTAATTTGTAAATATATTTTAATATCAACTAAATGGAATGATTTTTTTATCGACAAGTAGTGGAAAAATTTTCCTCTTAAAAGGAATTTTAAGCCGGTTAGGACAATTCAACACATACCAAGTATCAATTAATACACTCAAAACCTCTAACTCTAACCCAACAACAAATCAACAATCAACACCTTTTCATTTCTCATACATAATAGATATTTAGAAGCTCTAACTCAACAACAATCAAGTCTTCTCGTCACTCTTCAAGAGACCAAGTCAATTAAATGAATTTAACAATATCAGTAGAGTGGAGATTTTAAGACGAACTGCTTCACTTATCTGGAAAATCAGATCAGCCGAAGAGCATAAGAGACCAGAGACAAGTAGAGACAGAGCAAATTGGATTTGGGGGGAGGGGGTTGCCGGTTGCCGTTGAAAAAGGAGGGAGTGAATCGCACGCCACATCCACGGTCACAGGAAGGAAATAGCAAACTGGGGGGGCGGAGGGGGAGGGGGGGGAGGGGGGGAAGGGGGGGACGCTCGATCAAATTGAAAAGGGGAAAGAAACGAACTGAATTCATTAAAAACATTAAAAAAGGATGAAATATTTAAAAGTCCCTCATTAATTTTAAAACTTATATATAAGTACCTAACTTTAGTTTTTCTACAATTATATCATATATATTACCTACCCCACAAATTTTTCCAAAATTCTAAAGGGGGTGGCTGCCACCCCCATCCCTATAATAATGTGCCACTGTCTAACAATATACATACACAAGTTCGAAATGTGACCAGGTGCACATGCAAGATTCTTCCTCCATTTTAGAATTACCAAAGCCGCCAACACCCTAAAGGTGAAAGTTGGGCCGGTCAAACTCGGGGTCAAACCCAGCACAACCTAGCCAAAGACTAGCTCGACACAGCCCACCAAAAACTCGTCAAGGAGTGGGTCAAATATGGGCCTTGAAAAAAATAGCGTACATGTAAACCCAAAATTGGCCCAAAACCGGACCCAGGGCAGCTTGGCCTAGAACCAACCAGTGTGGAATGGCCCAAAAATGCTCAATGGATAAAAAATGGCTATTTGGCAGATTTTTTAAAAAATAGGCCAATGACAATGCTCCAATGGTTTTCTGCTCCATTTTTGCCCCAAATTTCCACTTGCACCCTTCCAACAACTAAATTATAAGGAATTTTTGGTCCAACAAACTTTGGCCCTCCCATATAAATACACAGGCCATTTCTACTTCATCCTTACACCAAAATTCAATTTCTCTTCTTCTTCTGCTATATTATCTCATGCATTTTTACTACTTTCTTTAGCTTTTTTGCTAATCTTTTCCAATTTTCTTCATAATCTCCTCTAAATTTCTTTATAATCTCATCCTAATTTTCTCAAAATCAATACTATTATTTCATTACTCATCTTCATGAAGAAATGGAAAATTTGCAGGGACTTCATCATCCTGCACCATCGGCCTCCAAGGCTTGTTTCATCGTCAATCCCGATTGGCTGATAAAGGTATTTTAATTGAGGAGTTGCATGATGATGACCAATATGATTTGGGTCTCAACGATCAATTATCAGACGATGATGCTGAAGAGGTGGTTGCAACGCTGGCCAGGGATCCATGAACACAACCGACACCGACAAGCTATTAACCCAATGCGGAGGATACCAAAAGACAATGACAAGATAAATTCTCGAGGCTAATGACTTGGGTTTGGGACCATTATGAGATTGCATTTGAAGGAGAATCGAGGTACGGCAAATGCAAATATTGTAGGAAAAAATTAGTGCACAAAAGCAATTTTGGCACTAGAACGCTGTGGCAGCACATCAAAAAACAACATGTTAATGTCCTTCCTACTGCCACCACTAGTTTTGGAGGAAAAACACAACCTGGGAACACAATCCATGGGTTAAGTGTATTTCAATTTAACCAACAAACATGTATAGAATGTATGATAAATTGGATGATACTTACAGAAATGCCTTTTTAACAAACTGACTATGTGCCCATAGAATCTTGGATTAAATTACAATTAAACCCTCATTTAAAAAAGTTTCTAGGAAAACGGCTTGGAATGGGAGCTTCAAACTATTTGAAGCTGAAAAATCAAATTTACAAGCCTATTTCTCAGCTTTTGGTCATTGTGTGGCATTTACTTTTGATATGTGGATATCACCTATAGGTCAATCATATTATTGTGTTACTACTCACTGGACCAATTTTGATCAGGTCATGCAAAAACGTATTTTGTCATTTACGGTCACTAAAATTGATCATATTTATTATCACATATACAACTGCATCTTAGAAACTTTACATGATTATTATTATGCTAATAAAGTCTTGTGTATTTCATTTAATAATGTTTCAAACAATAATGTTGCTACTCACCTTTTAAGCCAAGCATTGAAACCATATCTCGAAGGTGCATTCTTTCACATTAAATGCATGTGCCACATTTTAAACCGTTGTGTGCAATGGTTTTGTTTTGAAAATTAAAAAATTTCTTGGAAATGTTTTAAATTAGATTGTCCAACTCATTAGAACTCTACTTATTTGATGTTACAAGATGTATATGCGTATGCAAATTTGTTGATGCATTCCATGAACATGAAGATGGGCTATGAATTCCTTACGAGTAAAGTTTGTGAAAGATGTTCAAAATCTAATGAATTGCTTAAGTTTTTTTATGAGGTAACTGAATTTTTCTCCAATGTTTACTTCTCAACCGTTTATCAAGTTTTGCTTCATTTAGTAAATATTACATATGCTTTACGTTAGTCTAAAGATGATCAGTTTTTGAAACCGACGGTCGAAGCCATGCGGGCTAAGTGCTTTCATTACTTTGAAAACATTTTTCTTATCTTTTTAGTTGCTTCTTTGCTTGATCACTATGCGAAAATGATGGGCATGACCACATTGCTTAAAGGAATTTATCATACTTATTTAGGAATGTCCCGTATAAATGTTTTAGCCATGTTTGCTACTATTTTCAATTAGTTGCATTATTTATACAAGTTATATTGTGAAAGGCATTCAAATAAGGTAAGATCCAATGCTCCTCAAATCGAGCCTCCTAGTAGATTAATCTCATCAAGATTCAACTCGGTGCTCTAAATGCTCAAACATTCCTGACCGATAACTTCGGGTTTAGCTGACATCAATGACTATCTCAAAAAATCATTCGAGCCAAGCGACATCAACTTATTGGAAGGGTGGAAACAAAAAAGATTAAGGTTCTTGATATTGTCAATAGTTGCATAGGAGATTCTAATTGTTCTGATCTCCACTGTGGCATTTGATGTAGCGTTTAATGTAGGGAAATGGGTAATATCAGATAAACGATTAAGTTTGACACCAAAGATAGTGGAAGTATATGTATGCAACTGAGATTGGGGCCTCACAGCACTCTAGAAATAAGACCAAAAGAGCTCAAATGACAAGGTAATATCTGATAATGAAGCGTGAATTTTTTTTTCCCTTCTTACATTTAGTTTGTATTTGATCTATCTTTGTTGTTAATCACATATCATAGGTTTTAATTTTTAGTAACTTTTAGAACTCTTCGCCATTTCAATATGTAAGACCCGTTCTAGTTATTTGTAAGTGTCGTTTAGCTTTTTAACTTAATAAAAATTATACTGAAGGTGGTATTTTTCTTTTAAAATAAATATTAAATAGAAAATTAAGTTATTTATTTTATAGAAAAAAATCCCGGGAAGCCCGAAACCAGCCCAGGACTTACCCAAGATTGGACCACCTTGAATCGGTCTGTGCCCTGTCCTACTAGACCAAGACCTAGGCCCAACCGATCCTGGGTCGAGTTAACCCAGCTACCAGCATTGCTACAACCCCCTCCCTCACCTACTAGCAATTTAGATGGGGGTTTTGGCATAAGTACCCATGTGAACCAAAGTTTTTACCCTTTCCAAAATGAGTACTTGGGATTCATTTTTGTTAGGGTAAGTGATGGAAGATTGAAATTTGTTGATACCTAATTTTATTCGGGTACTAATTTTGAGTTATAAGTTAGGAAAAATTAGTAAATGAGTCATTTTTATTTTTAGGAATAATTTGGTCATTTTTTAGGACATGCGGGTCAACTTGGACATTTTAAAAGTTAGTCAGTTGTTGGGATTATGTACACTTAGATTATGTTGTCATTTCACTTTACAAATTTTAAGAACTTTAGAACAGGCATCTAGGATGAAAAAAAGGAGTTATTTTAATTTAAGTAATAATTTGGAGTCTTGAAAGTCTTTAGGGTTCATGCAGGCAAAAAGGAAAAGTTTAAGTGGAAACTGATTTGGGATAAATCTATCAACTCCTAAAAATTTAAGGTAAATGTTATATTATAAATAGGAGCCATTTATACAAACAAAACGAGGAAGAAATTCGAAATCTAAAGAACTCTTGAAAAAATCCCAAAACAGCACCCTCAGCCCCCCTGATTTTTACTGCCCTACCCTAATACCCTAAACTTTTTTCCTCTGCCATTGTTACCCTCGAAGCACAGCAGCCTGCCCAACCACCTCTGGTAGTCAACGCCGCCTTTTGCTACTTTGTGTTCGTCGGCCCCCCTCCACCACGGGCCACACAAACTGTCCTTGGTGCGTCCCGCCATCCTTCCCACCAATCGAAGGAAGATCGTACCACAACGACGGACCCAAGCCATCAAGCCCTCCACCACAGCTGCTACAGGCCGTCTTCCTCCTTCCCCAAGGGTCACCGCCATCACTCCGTCAGATCCCAGGCTACCGCTTGCTCCATCATCTCCGGTGAAGAGAGAATCGAAGCTAAACCCGTTAGGCCCGCGAACCCGACCTGGTTTCACACGTTTGGGCAGAACTCTTGTTTAGCCCATGACCTGCTTATTTCGTTTATCTAAGTCACTAACGTTTTTTTTTGTTTTGCAGAAAAGCCACATCTATTGAATTACTACATTGCATAGGATTACATGTTAGGGTAAGTAACTAGAATAACAAATAAAGGTTAACCTTCATTTAACTTATTTTGCATAATAGGTCAAAAGTTTCACATATTCAGAAAGTTCACCTCTCGTGGGTTTGGTGAAACCCTAGGGTGAAATCTAAGTTAATCAATCACAAAATTTTAAATTTTTTTTTGTGGATTTGGTAAAATCCCAAGATGAGCCTTAATATTTCAATTAAATTCAAATAATAAATTTATTTAAGCATCCAGATCCGGCCAATTCTATAGGATCTATGGTTTAGAATTATAATGATTTAAAATCTTCAAAGGAAAATTAAATGAAAATAGAATAAGTTTAGAGATCCTCATCCGGTTAGTCTGATAGGATACATGGTTTGAAAATATTTAAATATACACAAAACAAGTAAAATCAAGTAGCAATTTTTAAAGGTTTATATCTGGGTAGTTCAATTAGAATCCAAGGTATGAAAATTAATTAAAATTTTTAAAAACAAGCAAAACAAAATCAAAATTAAACTTAAATGTCAATTTTTAGGCACCAGAATAAGATTGTTTTAGCATAAGTGTACACCTAAACCTCTCAAACTGTTATAGAGCATTTTAAGGTGTCTAACTGACCTACGAGTAAATGAATTAGTGACAACTCCAAAAAACATATTGCTACAAAATTAAAACAAATGAACCAAAAGAAGCGGTCACAAGATAGAAAAAAGTACATAGGTCAAAAGGGATGGATAATGTTCATTTAGGTTATGGTGTTTACCTTGGAAGCTCCACCATCCTCACCCTTCCTTGCCTAAGCTCCCTCACAAGCCCCTATTCCATACACCATGGAATTGTGCTGCTAGCTAGTTGACCTTTACATAGGGAAAGAGACCCATTAGTACAATCCAATTTTAGAACACTAATTGTTTACTGTTCATGTTGTCCAATGGCAGTGAAACTTTATAAAGGTGTGGTAGTTGAACGATTTTATAGGAAGATAATTGATGCCTTTATTGGGGCTTGTTTTTAGGATGAGAGGAAGCACTGTCAAGGAGTGTTTGCTAGCTAGTTTGGATCTGGCATATACACAGAGGCATTGATGCCCCTTTTGATTTGGGTTCAGATAGATTTTTTTTCCCTCGATTTGATTGCCTGGTTGATGTATTGAGAGGGGGTTGGTGTGCTTTGTGCATTTTACATTGATACACAAATATGATCATCCGAAGTTACATTTAAAAATGGGTTATAGTAACTTGTTATGCCTTGACTAACATTATACCCTCTTGTAAAAATTGTGTGGAATAGAGATTGCAAAACGGATACTGTAATAACATGTTTTTTTGGAATCGCCACTAATCGGTTTCATTTAGGTCGATTGGACACCTTAAAAATGGTTTATGAGAGTTCGAAGGGTCCGGGAGTATGATTATGCTAAAACAACTTTGTAATAGTGCCCAAAATTGGCACTTTAGTTTGGTTTAAGTTTTGTTTTGATTGCTTTCAATTAATTTGATTAATTTTCCAAACCATGAGTTCTAATTAAACCACCTGGATATAGACTTCTAAACCTTCCTACTTAATTTTATTTATTTTATGGAATTTTGAAATTTTCAAACCATAGATCTTATCGGACCATCCGAATGTAACACTTAAAAACTTAACCTATCTTTATTTATCTTTTAAATATTTTAGTTAATCATCAATCCAAACTATAAATCTTATTGGATCATCCGGATATGGATCTTAAAATTTATTGTTATCCTAAATTCATCCTAATGTTTTATTAAACCTACGCACAATGAATTTTCCTAAATTTTATTTTTTAGATGCATTATAAGATTCCAAATAAAAATAAGATCAAGCTATTCTAAGAAAAATTAAAAGGAAATAAAAGAGAAACAAAGAGATAAAAAAATAAAAATAAAAAACAAACACCCTAAGTTACATTCTTATGTGAATTTAATGGTTAAATATAATGCATGGCCAAACAAACAAATAAAAAAAGAAACAAAGGAAAACAAACAATAAAACTTGCTGTCAGTGACTAATTTGCAAAAATAAGAAAAGCTAGTGACTTATATGAACGAAATAGAAAGTCAGAGGGCTAAGTTAAGGTTGTACCCAAAAGGAGTTGACTGGGTCGGATGTAGGTGGAATCGGGTCGGGTGCACGGATCGCGATCCGGGTCTTGCCCTAATTCCACAGACGGCAACGCCTCCGGAGTGATCGGAAGACTAGGCTTTAGTGTAACAGAGGCAGCGACTTCAAGGGTGCGGGAGGAAGACGACGAAAGGCGGCAAATCGGGAGCGATGATGCAATTTGGCGTGGCGGCGGTGGAGGTAGAACGGCGGACAGAGGGCGACGGCGGAGGCCTTTTGGCGACGGTGGAGGACGAACGGAGGAGGGAAGACGAAGCGTCGGGGGAGGAAGTCGAAGCGTCGGGCAGCAGAGGGGGGGTAACCAAGGAGGGCGGCTGCTTGGGGAAAAGGTTAGGGGTTCTAGGCAGGAAGGGTGGTGAGACCAGGGGCTAAAACTGCTGTTTTCTCTATTTTTAGCTAAGCTTAGGGTTTAAAAAATTCTCCTCTTTTTCATGTCAATAGTGACCCATACTAATTCAATTTGTATGGGTTAGGCAAGATTAGTTAGATTTTTCAAGTTTAAAACTGATCCAAATTCAATTTGAAAGAGTTTTGGTTAAGATATTAATTCAAGTCTAGAAAAACTCTTGAGTTATTGTTCAGCCCCAAACTCTATGCGAATTCTCAATTTAACCCAACACTTATCTAATCTGTCAATTAAGCCCAAAACTTCCAGGATTTACTCAATTAGCTTAAATCTTCACAACTTTGACAGATTTGACTCAAACTTTCCAATTCTGGCAGATTTGACTCAAACTTTCCAATTTTAACAGATTTTTTTCAAAGAAGCCTCGACTTCCACCAAAACTTTTCCTTTTTGCCTAAATTGACCCTGCAAAACCTTTAGGACTCCAAATTAGTACCTAAACTAAATTAACTCATATTTCTACCTTAGATAACCACTTTAAATTCCCAAAGATTTATAGACTCAAATAACAATGTAACTGAAATGTGACTAGACCAATTAATTATGCAAAACCCTAAAATGACAAAAATGACCCAAACTCCAAACAAATGACCAAATAGTCCTTAAAAATGAAAATGCCTTTTGAACTAATTTTTCTAACCTAAAACTTAAACAAAAGTCAGTGCCCGGATAAAATTGGATGTCAATAGATACCTCCTGGCACTGAAGCTTCTTTTGTGGATGGAGGTTGTAAGGTGAGGGTGAGGAACATGTACAACAGTTACATGTAAGGTGAGGGTGAGGAATATGTACAACAGTTACATGTGAGTGTTCATGCATATTAGCTCAAACACTTTATGATTGTTGTATACTATTTTTTAGTAACACTAAGGATAATTCCCTTTACGTACTGTAGGAATGGTGAAAATATGTGTTTAAGGAAAGACATGGGCAACTAATGAATCACGCTATAAGTGAACGGTGTTATAGCAAATCTATTTCTTGCAAGTGAGTGACTATGTTGCAATGGTTTCCTTCCTTTCTTTATGGGTTATTTTTGCATGAGTTATAGGTGTTGGTAGAGCTTTATGCTTAGCGAAAAGCTATAGATGCCAATAAGAAGGGCCAGTTCTTTAGGCAAGCCCGAATTGAAAAATCAAAGGATTTTTATTATACCCTGTTGATTCTGACTTGTCATCCTAGCTACTTTGGGTTGTGTATACTGTCCTTTTCTATGGAACTAAAGAAGTGGGTTAACAGAACTGGGTTTCCTCATTTAGAACCAAGTTTGTCATTTGAGGACTAACCTAATTTCATGGCTTGTCTAATCTTTTGACCATGAAAACAAGACATTGACTGTTCATAATAAGACGTATAGTGTTTTTGTGCCTACCATGACATCTATAATGGGGATATGCCGTGGGTCATCTCTATTAGATTTTGATGTGAATTTGTCATTGGTGGATAAATTTTATAAGTGGATGTATGGCCGTATGGTGGTGGAACTTTCTTCAATCATCGAAAGGCTGAATGGTGCTTATGTTGACAAGTTCAAGAGGGTGTATGTCTTGCTTGCCCTTGTAGCACTCATATACTCAAGCATTAGGAAGTATCTGAGGGTGCAGTTTGTTGTGTGCGCCGATGATGTACAGTTGACAAGTGATCAACAATAGGCCACGCTTACACTTAACCAATTTGTCCTGGCCATACACAAGGTGCCTTATGAAAAAATGCACAAACTAGGTTGATGTGCCCTGTTCCTACATGTGAAACTTGGTTTTTTTTATTTAATTTTATTTTCTTTAATCTACATCCAATATCCCATTGATTTCTATGTATGCCTTATGTGGTAGCCACCTTCACTAATGAAGGTTTTACTATATATCTAGGTGTACTACCTGTGGCGTTTCCTACTCAGTGCATGCATTAGGTTGAACACATGCTTACCATTAATTCTTTTTTGCTAACAAACTTACCATGAAATTGTTGCTAAAATGATGGTTTCCTAAACCCGCAAGGTATATACATGGCATACATTATGATTTCTATTCAACAAATTTCATTCCATGATCACTGCTAATTTTAGACCCTTTCACTAAGTTGTTGTAGATGTAGGATAACAACCAATGTACTAGCAAGCATTCAAGGCATTTACAATCAGAATCGGGCCCTTATGAGGCAGAGTGCCCTTCCTCATCTGATATTGATGAAGGTTGTGAGAGAAGGTAGGAACCCCTTTCATGCAAGTCCCTTAAAGAAGTTCAATCACCTAATGCAACTAGTTGGACAGGTGTCTACCCGTCTTGCTAAGCTGGTTGTTGACTAGTAAGGTGTGAAATCTGAACATGTGAGGCAGCTTAAGGAACTGGAAGAACAATGGAAGCAATTGGAAAAGTAAGGGAAGTAGTTGGGGGATGTTATTGGGCAAATTAGGACATTGGTTGAAGCATTTAAAAACCAAGTATATGCAGGAGACACCAACAATGAAGAAAGTCTGTCTGGAGGACACATATGCATCAAATGCACCTCTAGATCCATATCATCAACATGTGATGCCCTCCCTAGACAAGGTACTGGCACATGATTTGGACAATGACCAATCAGCTAAGAATGTAGAAGTGCATGAGAATGATGACCGATATGATGGTTGAAGCAAGGGTGAGGCCAAATCACTAGAACATACTAGTCTCGTTATTGAGGTAGGGTGGTCTCTCCATGGTGTTAGGGAAAACAATGAGGGTAAGCAGCTAAAAGGTCACATACTTTTGAATTACAACAAAATTGTTATGCCAGTTATGAATGTGTATTCTGACTCGGTGAACTTGGACAAAAGTCCAACTGAGGTATGTCTGCATAGGCTCCTTGGGTTACCTCATGCATTATATACATCTTATAGCTGTAATAGAATGGTTGAAACATATTCAAATTGACAAAGCCCCTAATGGCCCAGCTAGTAAGTTTATAAGAACAAGTTTTACACTGGTTGTAGGCTTAACCTTGTTATAAGAACAAGTCTATAAGAATATGAGTGCGAGGCATGCTGGACAGGGCCATGCCACTAGCTTAACCCTCCATGCCACTAGTTATTTAATCTATAAATACAATCATGCATGTAAGAGTTGCTTTGATTTGGGTAAATAGAAAACCATAAAACATTTCTATAGCCTAAGCATTTTCTATGAAATCGAATGTCCAAAGAGTCAAAGAATACAAAACCATCATAGTGTCATCATAACCCTACACATAATTAATCGTGTGCAGGCATCCAAACTAAAGAAGAATGTGCCCTACACCCAAAAGTAACCCTAGAATCCATAACTCTATTCATACACATTGAAGGCCACTAGCAAACAACATACATACACAAGACTAGAAATATTTAGATCCAATCAACTAGCTTACACACCATAGAGGAGAAATCCTAGTGGCAAGCCTCAATAGTGCTTTGCATGCTCATTAGTCTTTATGGCCAAGAAAACTATAGTTAGCAAGGTAACTTAACCAAAAAGTAACCATTTAAACTAGAATCTCAAAGATTTTCGTAGCAATATACCTATAATAGAAACTACCATGACAGTCCTCAGTGATTGTCAGGCTCATCAACATCAATATCTGCACAACATAAAACTAAGGGAGTAAGAATTTAAGATTCTCAGTAAAGGATCTTCAACCTACAAGGAAAACACTAAGGACAACACATATATATATATGTATATGTAATCTACCGTGAGCTCATATCGTGTGAGTCTAAACCTATGCACATAGCGTTTTAGTCATTTGGGACTTGTCCTTTACCTAGTCCTTAAGCTACAAGGCAAAGCTTTGTCTACCAGCAAGTATTGCTTACTAGCCTAACTAGTAAAGTTCATCACTAGTTCCAACCTCCCTTATGTTGTATAGTGAACATGGTGGATGCGCCTTGCTTGAGTTCCAAGTAACTCACTAGGTGTACTAAGCCTCCATATAGTGCCTCAAGCTATTAAGCTTGCTTAGGCCACTTGTGTATTATACTTTCACCTTAAAACTCTACCAAGAATGTACTAAGTTCTCACTTGTGCATCAAGTAAACTTTCCTAGGCTTTAAGTGCACTAAACCTCCCCTCATGATCCTTACCAATCCATCGATACTTGGTTCAATCAAGCGAGTCATGCATGGACTTATATTCACTAGGTTCAATGGAATCCAACTAAGTATGTTAGGGTTCCCACACTGAAACCTCACACTCAAAGGTACGACTAGGTCTTTAATGGTACTAAATCTCAAAGCCAAATTAGTGATACCTTATTGTGGCCTTTTCAAAACCTAGTTTCCATGTGTATGGTTAAAGTTATCACAAATCAAGAGAACTCAAAAAATTTCCTAGGATTCGGAGCAATTTTGGAAGTGTTTGAGTAACACCAGGACATTTCAACCCTTAGGTACCGAAAGCATCCCCTCGGGCCTCCCTTTGAACCCCGAAGCAAAAATTGATGTGCTGTTGGTTTTATCTATGGTGCTGTAGCCCCAACATTGGCACTGCGCCACCAGATGCAAAACCAGTCTGGTCAATTTGTAGCAGATTGGCACTATAGCACCAACACCTAAGCTTTGAACACCAAATTCATGTTCTTAGCATATTAAGAGGCCTCCCAAGCATACCAAACTTGCATTGAATGAATTCCCACTCCATAAACCTGTAAAAGAAGTTACCTAGGCCATAATTAGGGATGGTAAAATTTGAGCCAACTCGACGACCTGACGCAACCCACCTAAACCTAAGCCCAACTTGACCAAAAAAGCCAACAACCTGAACCCGATTGTACCCAACCTAACCTGAACCTGGACTTGATTAAAGGGAAACCTGAGAAAACCCAAATCGAAATGACCCGAGCCTACCCGAACCCAAAATAACCCAAACCCAAGACTAACTTGACTCAAACCCGCGAGGACCCGATAACTAAACCCAACAAGACCCGATTTTAACCATCATCTTAAACCTTAACTTTCTTCTTTCATTATCTTCCATATTTAGTAAGTCCTAAATACGGAGGTTTCAATGTTTTGTAACTTTCATTTTTTGAGACTTTTATATTCAGTATCCCATATTTAGGAATGATGACTTTCGTAATTAATAACTTGCATTTTTTGGTACTTCTATATTTAGCAAGTCTCATATTTGAGGAAGGGACTTTCATATTTAGCAGTTCCATTTTTTTTTTCAGACAATCATGTTTAGTAAATCTCATATTTTGAGAGGGGATTTTCATATTTAGTGTCTTCCATTTTTTAAGGCCTTTTATATATTGTAAATATCATATTGAAGGAAGAAACTTCCATATTTAGTAAGTCTTATATTTGGATTTTTTCAAAAGAAGTAATTTTTATATTTAGCAAGTTTAATTATCTTAAAAGGCAATTGTTAAAATTACAACATTCATCCATAAACTTTTAAATATAATGCAATAAGGTACCTAAATTTTAAAATAGTTTCATTTCAGTCACCCCTAATAAAAACAACATGAGTTCTTGAACTTTTGAAATCTTTGCACTTTGACCTAAAATTTTTCAAATTTTACACTTTATTCATTAATAGTGAACTTGATTTGCATTTTGTTGTAATTTCAAAGAAAATTCTTCAAAGCATAAGCAATGCAAAATTACTGTAGTGTATATTTAGGTGATAATAGGATGAGGATCTGAATGACCTGTACAGTAATAGATGAAAGGTATGGGTTGAGAAAAACAATAAAGTATTATTAATAATGTCAAATTACCTATATATGTACTAAATTATAATGAAGTAGATTTTTATGAATATTTTAATTAAATATACTAAAAAATTAAAAATTAATTTAAATTAAATCACACAAAAAATTAAATTCTTTGATTTAAATTTTAACAAAAATTGAAAAAAATGAATCAATTTAATCATTTTGGCCTATACACTAGTAACTTGAGCAAACATAAAAGGTTGACCTGAATTTGAACCAAAACCTGACTTGTAGTTACTTGAGACTAAAATTGACCTGACCTGTGGTGAACCCGAACCCAAATAAACTCGACCTAACTCAACCTGAACCCAAAAATCAACTCAACCTAAAATCAACCCAAACCCAAATGAGCAAACCTGAACCCGACCTAGACCTGAGTTTATGCTAACCCAACTAGACCAAAACCTAAATGATCTAATCCAAACCTGGCCCGACCCACCCAATTGCTATGCTTAGCCATAATGCAACAGCACAAACACATCTATAATGCATCAATGCATCATGCCAAGCTTAATTCTTCAACTAGTCCATTATGAACACACTTGCCCTCAATTAATGCTATTGATTAAACTACTTGTTTTCATCAAGGAACAACACTCACATAACATCAATTGAACTTGAAACCTTAAATCCCTTTCCATACTTTTAAGCCATAAGGAAAGACCAAACAATTCCTCACAAAGAACCAAGTTCCTCTATGTTTTAACTAAGTTCCAAGCAATTTAAGGTTCATGGCATCAAATCAAGGGTAACCAAGCAAAACCCATGCATCAAATTGCTAAATAAACAAGAAATCATTAAGAATTTCATGTTACCTTTCGCAAAAAACATGCATCAAGCAAGAAAACGTGATTCTAAACTTCCAAAGCAAAAAACTTCATTGAAACAAGCAACCAATTGCTTATACAACCATGAAACCTTCAATTTTTCCACCAATAAAGCTTGAATTTGTGCAATATATATAGATTCTAGACATCCTCAATTGTTGAAACTGACAATTAAGCCATTTGGTAAAAGTGCTATAAATCACACAAGATTACCATTTTGGCAAACATGTAACAACGTCCAACAAATTCAAACAAATTCTCGATTCTTATTTGAAACACATTGTGATTCTATTCCATTCACTACATAAAGCTTAAGTGTTTTTACTCTCTTATGAAAGTTGTTTGTCACAATCACCACCCATAGTTTACTCGTGATGCAAGCACACAATTTTTCTGATCTCTGGTCAAATCTTCATTTGCAATTACGATTCTATGATCTCTACTCAGATTTTCACATTTGATCAAAATTTTTGCGATATATGTTATTATCTTTGCCTCTGATTTATTATTCTAATAATCTTCTCCAGTAACTTTTTGTGGTCATAGCTATTTCAATTTTCTATGATTTTTGCTTCAATCATCTATTCTGGGATCTGTTATGCTTTTTTGGAAATTTGAATTATGGTAGAATGCCTAACATTGGGGTATGCAAAAGCACTTAGCTTGAGTCATTGGAACCCAAGCCACTTGATTACAATTGGCTAATTACCACCTAAGATCCAAAACCCCATATATGTAACTATTGATAGCCTACCCTACAAAGAAAATATGCATGAGTTGCTTTGGCTATGCAGATAGTAATAAAATAATAATAATTAAAAACCATGCTGGTTAGACTTTTAAAACAAATAAAAAAAAGCCAAAGTTGGACAAATAATAGTTTTTTAACCATTAGGTAATAATCAAGTGTTGCACATATAAACTCTTCATGTACAACCCAAAAGTAACCTTTAGTAGTCTATTTCTAGACATAACACTTTGTCCTTAAAGTACCTTAAATAAGGCAATGTGGCATTCTAAACATACTTATATCTAGACCCTTTCCACTTAGCTTTCACCCTTTAATTACTTGTCTTTATGCATCCAAGACCCTTTCTTGTCCCACTAGTCTCCTAATCTAATGAAACCATTCAATCACTTATAGTTAGTCCAACATATAATCATGCACAACTTAGAACTAGAGAAGGCTCACAAAACTAGTACCTATAAGAAAACTTAGCTTAGCACCACATCTAGCGACAAGGCTGTTTATCCCATACTATTATCCCTTTAAATTTCACAATAAGGGACTTAAAGTGATGACTACAATAAATTCTTAAAAAGTGATTTGAAAGAAATACCTACAAGGAGGAAATATAGGAAAGCCACATAGACATGCATATATGCAAACACATAATGCATAACAACCCTGCAAAGAATCAATAGGTAACCAAACAAACACAAACACAACAAATTTAATATGCAATGCAAATAATAATTGGATGGATGGATAGGTGAGACACATCCACGTGCACTTGGGACATCTCTTACACCTATTTAGTTATATTTTATATAGGTTTTTGCTTTGTATTTTCTTGTTTTTTGATTTGTTTTTGCTAGGATATGGTGCTTAATTGGTTAGTATTTTAATTTAATGTCATATTTTAGTTTTAAGTAAGTTAGGAAGGGTTTTGGTGATGTTTGGGAGCTAAATTACAAGCTTTGGTGAAGTTTTAGAGCTTACATGCCCATGTTCTAAGCCATGTTGAATTAGGTGAGATTTTAAGTTTTAGAATAGTAACACAGCCTGCTACATGGCCATGTTCAAACCACGTGTATGTTTTAATTTTTAAGGTTTTCAGGATTAATTTAGAAGGAGCAGAGAAACAATGGAGGAGTCAGAAAGTAAAAAAAAAAAAAAAAAGCTTTTGATTGAAGATGGCTACTAGAGGTAATTTTGATGATCAAAATCATTCTATGAGTGTCCGATCAAAAATTTCTTGGAGAAGAAGAAATTTAGCCATGGCCATTCTTTTCTTAGTTTTCTTTTGATTCTTTGGTGTTTATTTTATGACACTATGAGCAAAACTTTTCCTACTCATGCTTAAAGTAGATAAACCCTAGGATGATTTTGTGATTATGTTATTTCTGGTTTAATATGATTATGTGTTTTTCTTGCAATTTATCCAATGTGTTTTGTTGTATTGTTTAATGTTAGCCAGTCTATTAATTAAATGTAGGATGATAAACATGTGTCATGTAGTATCCGGTATGTTTGTTATGGATCACCATTGGATAAAAGGGATATTATTGTAACTGGGAGTAATAGGTGCAATATAATACCTCTGGACTAGGGTGAAACCTCGTAGTCAGTTGTAGGACTTGTAATGTATTCTTAGGAAGCGTGGTTGGCCTAGACACCCTATCGGCAACTTAAGAATACCATTAATGAAATGGAAATAATATGGAGCTAATCTATGTTAGGTAGTACTCCATAGTCCAAGTTAATCACAATGCTATTATACCAGAGTAAAAGCAACATAAAGGAAGTTCTAGGGGGATTCAATTTTAAGTATGAGGTTCTTACTATTGATTGTTTTATTTGTTTTTTTACTGCCTGCTAATAGTTAGTAGTTTATTTTACTACATTAGATAAATTTAGTTAGTTCATAGTAGTTAGTTAAATAAGTTATTTTAATTTCTAGTTAGATAATAGAGAGATATCAAGTACAGTAAACAACCTCCATTCCTTGGAAAAAAAAATCTTGGTACTTGCTACTACTGTGCATTGATGATAGGTGCACTTGCCTGTGAATTCACATGTTCTTTTTAGTATAGAAAAATTTGATGCATCCACACTGTTACTAGTATAGTAGGAAAGGTTTGTTGTGAACTACGAACACACCAAGTTTTATGGCACCGTTGGCACAGAAGATTTGTTGAGCTTGCTACCTAAAAGATTGATCTTTATTAATCTAGCCATTTAATTTTTTACAGTATTTTTATTTGAATTTTTAGTTTTCGTATGCCTTGTGCTTTTCTTTTAGGAGAATTGGTGCTAATATAAGATCAAGTATATAGAACTTCGAGAACCAGTTGGGTTAACTTGCTAAGATGCTTTTTGAAAGGCTACAGGGAGCTTTACTAGCAAATACCAAGTTGAATCCTAAAGGAGTTTTTATTCTAGCTTTCTGTCATAAGGTGGATGGACATGCAGAAATGAAGATGTTGAAGAAGGAAGGACCTCCTTGGGTAGTTGAGGAAAAAATCAGGCCAATGATGTTAAACCAAGTACTTCTTGGGAGGTAACCCAAGCATTAAACTTTTTTATTTAATTTGATTCTAGTTTTATTTTCTTTTCATTTGTGGTAGTTAATTAGCTTTTGGTTGTCCTATGATCTTATAATTTGTGTTGTGATGCATAAATCTAGAGTATTTTGGGAAGAAATTGTGTTCAAAGTGGAAGAAAAAAGTTAACTTCAAATTCGGGTAAGATTGCAAAATTTGAAAAGTTTCAGGAGCCAAACACGCCTTTGAACACGTTTGTGTTCAAGGTTGTGTTAGCTAACACGGTTTTAAACACAGCCATGTTTGATTTTTATTTAAGCTATAGTAGCCAAACACAGGCTATGTCTAAACCGTGTTTAAGGGTGTGTTCCCTAACATGGTGTTGTACATGGCCATGTTCTTACCCATTTTATTCAAAAACATTAAAATTTCAATGCTTAAACATGTGCAAATACACTCCCATTTATAAAAATGTGTTTATGTTACACAGTCATATACACACCCATGTTGGATAATATGTTTTGTCCTTGCGTTTTTACAATTTTTCATTCTAGAGAACATACACAGTCAATTACATGACTGTGTAATGAGGCATAAGAGCATACACGGTCATGTATACGACCGTGTTATCCCTTGTGTTGTTATTTTATGTTCCAAAAAAATTAGGTTTCAAATCATGTGGCATCCCTATGTTTAATGACATGTTGAAGAAGTTATGGGAAACAAAGGCATTTACACGCCCATGTTAGAGGCTATGTCTTGCCTTTATTTAAGCTCATTCTTGATTTTTCTACCCCACTTCATACGAAACTCACTCAAACTTCTTCCCTAACACCCCAAACTCAAACCTAGCTTCCTTGCATCCCTTGTGACATTTCCCATTGTTGGGGGAGTTTGTTTATTGCCCAAATTCTTAGTTTTCATCACTCCATATTTGATTTTCTCTCCCTTGAGCTAACTCTCTCTCTCTCTCTATCTTTATTTGAAGATTATGGAATATTGGCTTGATTTATTGTTATGGGTAGGTTACATATGAGTTAATTGTTCAATTTTGCATTCCTATTCATGTTAGTATCAAGTTAATATTGTGTTGTGCAAGTATTGGATTTTTGGTTGATGTGTTAGGAGAGGAATAGTTGGAATTACATGTTTGATAGAATTATTATCTTGTATGATGATTTGATGGGTTTATGGCTCGAATGTATGACTATATGATTTGTGCATTATGAAGAATATCTTGATTAATTAATTTATCTTAAAATTTCATGGATTTTAGGACTTGGTAGTATATTCATGTGGTAGATTATAGGTTTCTTGGGCACTAAGAGCCTAATTATGAACTGAATTATTTTAAATTCTGGTGATTATTATGCATTTACCTTTGGTTGTTAAGCTTGATCACCTTAATGCCTAACATTGAATTGGAATTGTTTCATTTAGGAGAATTTTATGGATTTCTGATTAGAGCTCTTATTCTTGAATTTACTATTTATTGTATGGTATTTGATATTATTTGTTGCATTGGGGAAAATCTTTTGCTTTTTTTAGGATGACGAAGTGTTAGGAGAAGCTCCAGATCTACACCAAGAGGCCGGTGAAGAAGCCAAAGAATGTGCATCCTTAACTCGACTTCAATTAGGACTGCCAGTGAGATAGATACAATGTTTGGAAGGCGAACAAGACGATTCACTAGGACACTCCAGCTCAGCTGGGCTTGGTCGAGAAGCTGCGAGCACTAGTGGATTTTGACGGATGGCCAATAATGGTAGACTGCTAGAGCCTACATATAGCAATTACACCCTCCAGTTTCTGAGTACATTTGAGTTCGACATGACTAACATCAGTTGGAGCCAGCCAAGTGCAGTTAAGTTCCACCTTGGAAAGCGAAACTTCGAATTGAGTTTGGATGAGTTGGGATGGCCCCTTGGTTTCTACATCCAAGAGTTCATCAGTTTCAACGAGCATGGAGGCTCGATCTATGAGTTTTGCACCACCACTCCTGCTCTGTTGAAGTTCTAGACAGGCATCACTGAGGATGGAAGCATGTATTAGCCCACGACATCTAAGGCATCTAGGCTGAGATCAATGGCCATGTGTTTTGTGCACTATCTGATTGCCCACTCTATCAGTGGTAAGAGAGAGAGCATGAGTATGGTGACCAAGATAGACCTTTCTTACCTATACTGTTTCATTCACCTATTACATTGTTACTTAGGCATTTTATTTGTGTACTGGGCACAAGATATAGCTTGCCATGTGAGGGCCAAAGTGATTGTTGTAGGACCGTTCATGATAAGGTAAGCCTAGAACCTTAATATTTTCCCGCCATAGGAGCTGATTAGATAAGTAGTGAGGCCTTTGATGGCCAACATGGATTCATTCAGGGCTTTGGGTATGCTGAAGAAGGTTAGACTCCCGGACTGCTTGGTAAGATTTATTCTGGGGTCATAGGGAGACTGTTGCTACTAGGACATAGGCTGCCTCTACATCCACTAGCACCCGACCGATCACACTATCAGATTTTGTCAGAGGCAGCAAATTATCCTAGATCGCATCTAATTCATGTTTGATCAAATGATATATATGAGTTCTTGCCTTTATGCTATTAAGGTGAGGACCCTAACCTTGGAGGAGGTGATCCATCAATATTTCCCAAGAGGCACTAAGGCTAGTACGTTGGGACATAGGTACATTGGGACATAGGTGCATTGGGACATGGCCAGTAAGATTCCACTCAGCATGATGATGGTGATGATGGTGTTGATGATTCCACCAATTATTTTGTTCTCCCCTGGAGCTTAGATTATGAGGATGGCACTGACGAGCGAGTTGTTGAAGAGGGAGAAGGGGCAATGACTATTGTAATATCGACTGAAAGAGCTGAGCCTAGTTTTATTGTTGTGAGCTGAGTTTTGTTGCTATTGAGAAGAGAACCGAGGACAGAGTTGTGAGAATTGCTACTAGTGATGTTGCTGCTACTCCTATTGCTACTTTTGATACGGCTGGGGATACTAGTGTAGGCATCGAGCCAATGGTTGAGGAGCCAAGTACTGAGGTTGAGGTTACTAAGGATCCCACTGTACCTAAACTGATGATGATAGCTCCGAGCACCTCTACTAGCATTTCACCTCCCAGATATGCTTGATCTTTTGAGATCTAAGACATTTACTCATATATTTATTTATGTTTTCAACCTATGTTATTGTGGATATTATTGCTACTATTCATATTTTCATTTTTGTTTATATTCTTATTAGTTACATTTATGTTTTGATATTAGAGCATTGATTGCTCCTAATTTTGTTTGTATTATTTCATATTAGTGTTTTTGACACATGACAAGAATTGGTTGAAAATAAAAGAGAAAGAAAAAAATATTGAAAAGTCAATTAGTCACCTAATTCATGGTTTATGGCTTCAATGGTTATGCATAGTTAGCTCTGGCTTAGTATGGTTTGTGCTTTTTACTTTGTATAAAAATTTGATGTTATCATTTCAGTTTTGAGATGTATAGGCTTCTAACTTGAGAATGAATTGTTACCATTCAAATTATTTTTTTTAGAATAGTTAGATAGAAGGAGCTGCATGCTTGGAAGTCTTTCTAAATTCTCAAGATAATAGTGTCTCAATTCTCTCTATATCTCTATGCTTGAGAAAATGATTCTACATTCTATGTTCTAATAATTTTTAAGGTTTTAAGACATTTTTCGGATTTTTCTATTAGTTTTTGCTTGAAGGCAAGCAAAAGTTCAAGTGCGGGGGAAAATATATGATATGCTCATATTTAGTTACGTTTCCTATAGGTTTTTCCCTTGTGTTTGCTTGTCTTTTGATATGTTTTTGCTAGGATATGGTGCTTAATTGGTTCATATTTTACTTTCAAGTCATATTTCAGCTTCATGTGTGTTAGGAAGGATTTGATGAAGTTTTGGAGCTGAAATGCAAGTTTTGGAAAAGTTTTGGAGTTACATGCCCTTATACATGCCCATGTTCTAAGCTATGTTGAATTAAAAGGCATTTTAAGTTCCAGTTAAGCAACGTAGCCTGCTACACATTTTTAGGGATTTTGGGATTAATTCAGAAATAGGAGAGATAAAAGGAAGAGGCAAAAAATACATAGAAAAAAAGAGTTTTTGATGGAGGAAGGCTGTCGGAGACAATTCTGATGATTAACACCATTCTATGAGTGCCTGATCAAAGATTTTTTGTAAAAGAAGAAATTTAGCCATGGATCATTCTTTTCTTAGTTTTCTTTTGATTCTTTGGTGTTTATTTTGTGGCACTATGAGCTAAACTTCTCCTACTTATGCTTCAAGAAGATAAACCCCATGTGATTTTATAATTGTGATTATTTCTAGTTTAATACGATTATGTGTTTTTTTTTGTGATTTATCTAATGTGCTGCGTTGCATTGGTTAATAATCGCTAGCCTATTAATTCAATGTGGGATGACAAACATGGGTAAAGCAATGTCTGGTATGTTTACTATGGATCACCGTTGGACAAAAGTGAAATTATCATAACCAAGAATAATATGTGTGATTTAATACTTCTAGACTAGGGTGAAACCTTGCAGTGGGTAGTAAGACTTGTAATGCATGCTTAGGAAGTGTAGTAGGCCTAAATACCCTATAGATGACTTATGAATAGGGTTAGTGTAATGGGAAATAATAGGAAGCTAATCTATATTCGGTAGTATTTCATGGTCCAAGTTGAGGCGTCCACTACCCTGTCAGGGTACTATAAGACCCACCTCACTCACATTTGGAGTAAGGCATCCTAGGATCTTATGGTTGCTCATTAAGCCATTACAATGTGGAAGCTCATTTTATGTAATTGTATTGCCATTTTTTTGCATCGTGGTTCAATAAAACATTCACATGTTCTTAAGCTTTCTAGCTTAGTTCTAACAATAGTCATGCATGAGTAGCTTCGGTATTCGTTCTACCCATAAATCATACAACATAAAACCTAGCTGGCCAACACTTAAAAACAATATTAAATTATTACAAAAGCATAAAACATATATTTCCTTTAACCACATTTAAGCAGCTATCCCTCTCACATGTCCCTTACCATGTCGACTAGTACATGCAAGTTTTTTCATCTAACTAGATATAATGTTAGTAACGGCATCCATCTTCTAAGGCATACAAGACCTTATATGGCATAAGTGTCCTAGTACAAGATCTATGCTGTAGGCCTAGATTGTGTACCTTTAAGTACCATAGTGCCCATGGTGTCCAACTCCTTTTAGTGCCTTCATGTCCAATGTCTACTGCCTTGACCCACCTGCACAAGTAATGCTATGGTTGCTAGGCTTCATATCCATGTTACCTACACATAATCGTAAAGGGTGAGTATTCCATGAATACTTAGTATGGTCTTACCTACCTGTAACAACCAAATAAGACTTTATGTATAATGTATATACATAGTCATGACACTAGATCCATTTACTTCTTAGAGCTGACAGCAGTGATCATCCCATGTTTGAGGTCCCTTTAGGTTTCCTTCCTCGTAAATGGTGAGCTCCTATCCACTTGGCCTCAAATGTATGATCACCATGTCAATGGCCCCATTGGATCACCATGGCTCTAATATCCTTCTTAGTCCCATTATAAGAGAATCACAGGCCTTTATCCTCATCAAAAAGACCTACATGGTTCTTATTCTCTTTATAATTACTAGCTCATAGCCAGTATACTATTGGACTTGCTAGTTTTCCACTAAAATCCAATTTACTTCTCCCTTTTATGTGTAAAAGTAAGTATATTGGTAAGCCAATTCTTAAGGATCCCTTAGCTCTCCCAGGGTTTTTAGGCCATTTAACACCTTTTATCTAGACAATTGCTCAACGATTCTGATGTATTCCACCCCAATTCCAACCATGAGCTACCTTGCTTTTACTTACTCTTCTCATGCTTATTTTCTAAACAATGTTGCCATTTGTACCCATATACTAATTTCCTGGTTGATATTACCATAAACAAGCATGAGATTACTGAATTTAACCCTTACCTTAGCAATATTGAATGCAAGCATTTCATGTCTTAGGGATTGTCTCGGCCTTGTCTATATCCTATTCAATTTTTACCCGTGGTTTTTTCCTTACTATGGTTACCCATAGCTCTTAACCACTAGATTAATTCAATCTCTTAACTTTTTGACTTATTTGTCAAGAAGTGTCTTAAGGTACTCACTAGGAGACCTTTCCTTTGAAACCTTACTTATAGAGTGAACACTTTACCTTGGTTCCCAAGGCATCTCCAATCACTCCTAGGTTTCACTTAGGTCCAAGTAACTTAAAGCTATTTGCTCCCTTTTGGCCTCTTGCCCCTATAAGGTGCTTGTGGGAGTACTTAGCCTCACAGTTATGAACTCAAATCTTGGTGTACCTTAGCAGAACCATATGTCAAACTTAAGCTTTCAAGCCCAACTTGGATGTTTCTTAGGTCACCATTTCTTAGTGCTTATGCCACACTTTACTTGGCAACTCTTATACTCGAATTAGGCATTTTAGCTATCATAGGTGTATCTTAGCCCTGTTGCCCCTTCAGTGGCTCTAGGCACACAACTTCTTGTGGTAATTTACCTTTGGCTTTTGTTAGATAGTTTTTTAACACTTACTTCTCAAGGATCCATTATTTCCAAAAGCTCACAATCTTAACGTCAATTGCCTTGACATAGGAATTTAATCCTCACAGACTTTTCAACTTTCGTGCATTCTTAGGTGTGATACACAAAGCCCATGTCATCAACTCTTTACTCCTTGAGGTAATTTGATACTACACTTGGGCCTTTGGCTACCCAATAGCCACTTAACCAAATTTTTGGTCCTTAACTCTTAAGGTACCCTTGGTGTGGTCTTTAACTTTGTATTACCTAGGAGTCTTTATTTATACAATTAGGCCTCTTTAGGGAGCAGGGTGTTTTTGGCCATTGTAGCCATTTCCTTAGGTTTTCTTGAATTACTTAAGACCTTTCTTGGCATGTTGAGCAACATTATTTAGGTGCCATAAATACCCTGCGCTACTCAACATGATATTACCATGTCTTTTATGCCTTACTCGGGTCGCTTGACCTTCTTTGGTGTGCCTTAAAAAATGTGCTTTATTAGGATGCTCTTACAAAATTTGGTTCCTAACTTCTTTTGACCCCTTAACTTACCAACTCAAGTACATTTAGAGCCTCTTTAAAAAATTATGCCATACCCTCCTTGGTTTGGGTTAAGAAACCTTACGTATATTTGATCCTTTCTTAGCACCAAGGAACTTGGGGCATTCCTTATGTCCCCTAGGTCCTCAAGGATGAAACTCAACATTTCAGATCCAATGGCCCAAAGCTTATTACTTGGCCCCCCTTAGGTGCTGCACACAAACATGCACCTTGTGCATCCTTAGTACCTACCAATGCCTTGTGGTTCTATTGCCTTATTGGGGCTGACCTTGGTACCTATACTTTGCTTCTAAAACACTTAGTGTGACAACTTTCCTAGTCAATGATGGGTTTTAACCAGGTAAGTATTTTTGTTTAAGTGTTTTTACTTAAGTACCTCAAGTTAGCACCTTGTTAAGCAAGAAAGACAAGCTAAGTTAAATAAAAATGAGTTCCTAAGTGTGGTTTGGCACCTAAAAGTCAAAAAGGGGAAAAAATTTGTAATTTTGACCCAAGTGCATAACATGACTATAATTTTGATGAAATTAGGGTCACGTAAGGAATTTTGCCTAATTAATTCAAAACCAATAGTTATCCTACCTATTAGAACCATCTTTGAAGGAAAAGAGTAAAAAGTTGCACTAAGTGCTCAATTAAGCCATTTATGTCTTAAGTGGCTTAAGTGTCCAAGAGGCTAAGTGTAGGAAGGTTTTGGGCATCCTTTAGGACAAATGAGGGATGGTTTTGGGTGAGTCTTTAGTGACTAAATTCAAACAAAGGAGAACTTGAGGGCTAAGGGGCAAGAAATCAAGAAGTATGCCTTAGTGGGGGTGGTTAAGATATTTTTTGAAGTTTGACTTCCTTGTACCATTTGTTTCTTTCCTAAACTTGTAGCTCCCTCTCCCTACTAGAATTTCCACTGCAAAACTCCCCAATTCCACAAGTTTCCATTGAATTTGAAGGTCCCAAGGTGAATCCAACAAGCCTCAAACTTGTTCTTGGTGTTCTTACTCCCAAATGGCTCTTTAATGCTTGTTTTGATCCTAAAACCTAAGGTAAGCTTTTTGGTTTTGTTGGAGCTGGTTCTAAGTTGTTTGTGTAGAAAGAGATGGTCTCGATTTGAAGTTCTTGGTGCCATATTGTGTTGGTTTTAGGATTGGAACTCAAGAGAGCTTGGTTGAGCTCAAGTGAGCTTGTGCTTTGACTCTTGCTTTGTGGCTAAATTTGAGGTAAGGGTTCAAGTTAATTTAGCTCAAATAATGCATAGAAATGAAGTATTGTGTGTAGGAATGAAGTAGGAACAAAACCCATGTGAATTGGACTTGGCAACGTGAACTGGAGACGCGTTGCTGTTAGATGTTAGGATTCCAGAGCGTTGATGCCTTTGGTGATGTGTCACCAAGGCATTAGTCCCTCAAGCTCAGGGCATCCTACGAATGCCACAAAGTCTTGGTTATCACCCCTAGGCTAATTTAAGACATTTTGTAGGCTTGGTTGGGTCTTGGACTCATTCATAAGTTAATAATTATGCATTATTTAAGAGGTAGCTAAGTATTGTGGTTAAGGTAAAGTTAAGTAGAGTGGCTAAGGGCTAAAAGTGCTTAAGTTGTCAAGAGAGCACTAACGGGGATTAGGTCAGTTTCAAAGGCTACATTGGCCTAAAAGAGAAAGGTCTCAAACCTAAAAGAATTGAATAAGAAACCTAAGAAGATCTCAATTGAACCATTTGGTTTTGATAAGGAAGTCACTAAGGAGGTATAAGCTAATCTCCAAGAGCTTGGCAACTTAAACCACATAAGATGAGTACCCTATACAATAAATTGAGGGTAAGACGAGTAAGTTTTGAGAGGAGGTGATGACCTACTTTAGGACCCTTAAGTAGGACGTAAGGGAGGTAAAGTATTCGGGATACGAGGGCCAGTGTCTCAAGTACCTCCATTGTTTGAGCTCATGGCAAGTATAAAGCACCTAACATGCAAGAAGTCCCAAGGATTATGTGAACCATATATCATAGATTCATGCATTGCATACCTTCCATGTTGTTGTCTTGTGTTGCTTGTTGGTTGATTACTTGAATGTTTGTTTGTCATTTTTGCATGCTTGCTCGCTATCTATCTTCTTTCTAGGTACCCCAAGAGACCCTTACTGAGTATATTCATGTACTCACTTCCTTAAGTTTGTTGTACAGGTTCTAACACTGAGCCTAACAACTAGTGGATAGTTGTGGGCTAAGCTTCCTCTTTTTATAGGTACTATTTCTCTAGAATCCTTGTGATTCTAAGTTTACTTATGGACTAAGCTATGTACTAACTAAGTTTTGTGCCTTTATAGTGTAGAGGCTAAGTGGTGCGCAGGACTAAGGAAGGGCTTGCACTTGGAGCTTTGATAGCGCAAAGGTGGGGCTCAACTAAAGGATCTTTGTTAAGTTTTTGTCTTATGTATATAGTACCTTGTGTACTAAGATGTTGCCTCTATTAGGATACATTATGGTGTAAAACCATTGAGTTACTTTTGGGTGCATACTAGTGGTGTTAAGTGTGCATGAACTATTATTTGAAGTCAAAGTAACTAGTATTTTCTTGTCTTGGCACGGTTTAAGTATGCTTTAAATGACATGCTTGAGCAATGTTTTTGAAATAGTTTACATATTTGTTTGCATTGCCAGGATAAAAGCATGCATATCTTTTGCGGGGTAGGCTAAGAAACTAGTTGCACGTAAATTGTTTTAATTTTACTAGTGAGTAATAGTTAGCCAATAGGAACTAAATAGGATTCACAGTCCCTAAGAGCCTAGAAGCCAAGTAATTCGGGGCGTTGGGACCTCGTTTCGAGACACTTTGGCATGCCTTTAGGCTATTGCCTAGTTTAGCCCGTCCTTATGCACCACCATGACTACTTAGTGTTGTTCGTACACCCATAGGCCACAGTGTGCTCTTGGCATGATCGAGAACACAACCTCCTCATGCATTGGGTTGGCTTACTTAGGCACCTTGTACTACCTCCATTCACACATACACACTAAAACCACTTAATCTTATTTAGCTTATAAAGTTCATACTAATGCTTCATTTCATGGGTACTTAGACCTTTCAAGGCCTTCATCTATTAACTCAACTTCTAAGACTCACTAGGTTGTTCCATAGCTGACCAAACTTCTTTTTTCAGGGTATCAAATTCTTTCCTAGCCACTATACTATCAAGGAGCCTCCTTAGCCCCCATAGTATGTTTAGTTAACCTCTCTAATAACTTGGATGCCTTACTTACCCTATAGTACTTATAAGTCCCATGGGCTTTTAAGCCCATTTTCAACTTCCATAAAAATCCAAACACCAACCCAACATGAGCTCTATAAGCCAACCATGTACGGCCCCAAATTGCATTTAACTTTCGTGGAGTAACTTAGGTTATGATGGCCTCAACTAGCGACTTGGCCTAAACACGATACTTATAGTTTTTCTCCTTAGCCACTTCGGATTCCTTTGGTGGTGGTAAGCACTCAGGCCTTAAGGACCCTTTTTAGGTTCACATAAGATGATCCTCAATCTTTATGGCCTTTCATCCTTTTTTGGTTCCCTCTTATGCTCCTTTGCTCGGTTGTGTCTTTTAGGGGGTTTGGGATACTACACATGATCTCAAGGTTTGGGTTAACACCCCTGAGTCTCAACCTTTCTTAGTTCCCCACTAACTTCCTCCTTTAGGAACTTGGTTTTCAATAACCAACTTTTGGATTTTGGACTTATGGGTTTTGGTCCTCAACTTTCACCACCGACAAACACTTGCAATTGCTGTCGGGCTTTGGGACACCACAATTTATGCTTTACCATGCAGCTTGAGCTTCTCCACAAACACTTGGCTATAAAATCCCATGTGGCCCTTACTGTGGATACATAGGGAGTTTAATCCTACTTCGTTTGGTAACCCCAATGTGTCAGTGCCAACATTTCTTGGAAATAGATCAGTATTAAGAAGTCTTCTTTTGGGCTATCATTTTGAGCCACCCTATAATGCATAACATCACTACTTTGAAGGAATAAGCTCTAAAAGTTAAGGTGCAACCAATGGCACTACTTACCAACCTTCCCTTTCAATTCTCCCTTACTCCCAATGTCCCTTCAAAAGCTACTTATAACTTGTATAGTCAAGTTGGTCCCTTGTGCCCACTTAACTAATCCATTTCCAAGTATCACATCTCCAAAACTCAATATCAATGACAACAAATCCAAAGAAACCAATAACCTCTTAACTACAAGCCTTACTCCTTTACCAAATTAATGGTCTAGTCACAACTACTCTATGAGCCTCTATGGGTTTTGCCTACCCAAACTCCTTTCAAAGTTCAAATTCTCTAATTGGGCTAGTCACAACCACAGACATAACAATAATTAAACAAAATAAATAGCTTAGTACTACAATGCTGTAATTAATGGTTATGTCCCTTCAAAAGGCTCTTTGACAGCTTAACTAGTCTAACAAAAAACGTTAGCTGCCCCAAGGAGTCTAACAGGTGCTTTTCAAAAGTTAAGGAAGTCTTTCACACTTAGCCTTATAATGGCCTTCCCTTTACGCATCTTTTCCAACCACCACCCATTTGTTCGCTCAATCAAAATTTTTCACCAAGGTGCTCAACTTGTTGCCACAAAGATTCTTGCAACTTTAGTACAAGCCCATTTTATTCCTTCTTTTCTTTTCCTTTGAGGTATGATGTTCTTACTGTCAAATAGTCTCTTACTTGAGCCATTGCCATAAGGGTTGTCTTATACTTAGCCTAGTGCACTCAGGTTGTATTGCACCTTAACCTTTACCCTGTAGGCTTTACTTGTTCTTCATGTCCATGACACTTTTGCCCTTTGGTAGTGATGACATCACTTGGTCTCGGTGCACCCTATAAAATCCTAGTGCACCTTGACCTTTACCCTTTAGCCTTATTACAAACCTCCTTTCCTTAGGGCTTTAGTTATGCTCTAGTAAGAAATATAACTATTTGGCCAACTTAACATTAAGCTTAAAAATCATCCTTTAACATGGTTCAACCACCTTTTAGCCACCAATGACAAGAACTTTGACCCTCATTGGAGTCCCCATACTTGTAGCAACCTACAGCTAAATCTAGAAGACATCCCTAACAAGTAATATAATACTTAGGATTAGTGCTAATTAATTGCCACTTAGCGCAAGGTCTAAGTTGATCTCAGTACTTATGCCTTACTTATTTTCTCTAGCTAAGAGCAATTGCAGTGGAATACCAAACCAAAGGGTATGCGTAAGTGCTTAGCTTAAGTTATTGGAAGCCAAACCCCTTGGTTACAATTGGCTAATTACTATCTAAGGTCCAAAAACCCCAACATGCAACTCTGTCTAACCTACCATATATAGAAAATATGCATGAGTTGCTTTGGCTGTCAATAGAATAATAAAACAATAATAATTAAAAACCATGCTGTCCTAAGTTTTAAAACAAACAAAAGCAAGCCAAAGCTAGAAAAATAGCAATTACCTAACCATTAGGTAACAATCAAGTGTTACACACATAAACTCTTCATGTACAACTGAAAGTAACCTTTAGTATTCTATTTCTAAAGACAATACTTAGTACTTAAAGTACACTAAATAAGGCATTGAGGCATTCTAAACATACTTATATGCAGACATTTTCCAATTAGCTTTCACCTTTTAATTATTAGGGTGTAAGCCTCAAGGAACCTTCCTTGTGCCACTAGTCTCCTAATCTGAGGAAATGATTAAAACACTTGTAGTTAGTCCAGCACATAATCATGCACAACTTAGAACCAAAAAAGGTTCACAAAACTAGTACCTGCAAGGAAACTTACCATAGCAACACTTTAGCTATTAGGCCACTTATACCCTTAATCTATGTAAAAGGAACTTAAAGGTATGAGTACAATAAGTACTTAGTAAGGGACTTGAAAGACATACCTACAAGGATAAAATATAGGCAAGCCACACAGACATGCATATATGCAAACATATAATGCACAACAACCCTGGAAAGAAGTAATAAACAAACAAACACAAATAAACACAAACACAACAAATATAATATGTAATGCAAATAATGGATGGATGGATGGGTGGGTGGGACACATGCACTAGCACTTAGGAATTCTCTTACATTCATGGATTCTTATCTTGCCATGAGCTTATATGGATGAGGTACCAGACACTGGTCCCTCACATCTAGGATGTTGTATTTCTGAAGTCCCTTAATGGGTTCTTTTTGCGTAAGTCATCACTTACACACCTTTACCCATCCACTTATGGTATTGTAGAGTAAGTCGTTTACTACTCCAACCTTACCCACTTTTTTCCTTTTCTTATTGTGTCAGGTAAAAAACCCTAGTGGCTCCACTTATCGGGTCCCCATTGTGGCTCATCCTTACCATGTCCAACATTTGGTTAGTACACCCTTGGGTCTAACTTAGTGCCCGGGGGTGTAATAATAATCCTTGAAAAAGTAATAATAATCGCAGCATCATCCTTGGGTTCATCTACTCCAAGTATGAGTAGAAAAATTAGTTCATCATGCTAAAAAATAAACACAACAAATACAAGAAAAAATTAAGAAAAGAAGTCTTCATCTCTAAAGTGCTTCTTCTCCAAGGAATCCTTTCTCCAATGTGAATTAATCAATGTTGATTATCAGAATTGCCTCTAACGGTGTTCTACTATAAAAACTAAACTCCTTTTCTCTGTATTTTTGCCTCATCCTCTCTTCTCTTTTTCTTTTTTGCAAAAATAACTTGATAAACCTTAACAGCAAGCAAACATGGTTTGTCACACAACCATGTTCCTCTTTTGGAACATAAAAATGATAAATACCTAATAACACGGCTTGGATTATGGGTATGCAATTGAACACAGGTGTGTTTGATGTTGACACAGGTATGTTTGAAGCCGTGTTTACTCTAATTTTTACCAAAACTTGTAATCTAGCTTCTAAACTTGCGAAAAATGTTTCTTTACCCAATTAGTCTTGAAATATAAACTGAAAATGAAATGTAAACTAATTAAGCATCAATTCCTATAAAAAAAACACATCAAAAGACAACCAATTATCAAGGAAAAGCATATAAAACAATGTATAAACATGATCAAATCATATTTTTTTGGCAAACTTGAACTTTTGCTTGCCCTCACGTAGACCTTAAAATAAAATCTTTGAAAGAAAAATAGAACCATACTCTTGAGTGAAAGGAATGCTAGAGAAGATTGAAACTTTAAGGGCCTTGAAAAATTAACAAGAGTAACAAGCATACAACACCTTCAATCTAACACTTTTCAAAACAAAACAACTTAATGGGAAAAATCCATTCTCAAGCTCGCAACCTATGTCTCTTAAAGCTCAAGAAAACATTAAATTTTCATGCAAAGTAAACAAGCACAAACCACACTAAATCAAAGCTTGCTATACACAACCACCCACACCACAAAACCATAAACTAGGCAATTAATTAAAATTTTCACTTTTTTTTCCTTTCAAACCTTCTGCTTCAAGTGTTACAAAACTTTACAACAAGAGTACACTACAACAGCAATGTCTATACCCAAGCTGTTTGTCGACCAAATTGGAAATGATCTTTAATCATACTAACGCCTTTATCATGCTAGGAAATAGTGGAGTATAAAATTATTCATATAAATTCTTATTCATTATTCACACTTAAACACATTTCCATCAACCAATCTTACCACCAATCCAACATAGGAACTCATAACTTAGCATGCTTCAAATAATGTACTATACACAAAAACTTGATGCAACAATAGCTTCTAAAGACCATTTTCTACTAGCTTTATAACTAATTACAAAAAATAAACATTTTCAAAACAATTACACACATAAGTAAAAATTTTCAAAAATCATTTATTTGATGTACTTTGGGAATATCCTCTCCAAGATAGAGCTTCAATTGATGGCCATTCACCTTGAAGGTTTCTTTTTTAGGATGCAAAATCTTTACAACACCAAAAAGGAAAACTTTTGTTACTACAAGTGGTCCTAACCATCTTGATTTAAGCTTACTTGGGAATAGTCTCAAACTAGCAATATAAATTAGGATTTAGTTTCTAGGCTTGACCTCATTTCCTTGCTTGATTCGATTGTCATGCCACTTCTTCACCTTTTTGTTGTAAATCCTTGAATTCTCATACGCCGAGTTCTAACACTCATCAAGTTCATTTAGCTGTAGTAACCATTTTTCACCCATAAGCTCAAAGTTGAGGTTAACATTCTTTATAGCCCAGTATGCTTTATGCTCTAACTCCACTAGAAGGTGGCAGGATTTTCCATGGACCAAATGATATGGTGTAGTTCCTATTGGTGTCTTATATGTTGTTCTATAGGCCCATAGTATATCATCTAACTTAAGTAACCAATCTTTCCTAGACAAAGAGACTACCTTTTCTAATATGCATTTTATCTCCCTATTAGATGACTCAGCTTGACGACTAGCATGAGGATGGCAAACAGTTGGCGATCTATGAGTCACTCCAAATCAATGAAGGATTTTTTCAAATTGCACATTACAAAAATAGGTGCCTTTGTCACTAATGATAGCCATTGGAGTTCCAAACTAAGTGAATAGTTTCCTAAGAAATTTAATAATGAATCTACCATCATTTGTAAGCAATGCTTGTGCTTTTACTTATTTGGAAACATAATCAATAGCTAAAAGAATATATTTATTCCCTATATATGAAGGATAACGGCCAATGAAATCAATCCCCCACATGTCAAAAACCTCACATACGTGGATGCCATGTTGTTGTATTTCATCTCTATGAGAGAGATTGCTTGACTTCAGATAGTTGTCACAAAAGGTTGTATATCGTCTTGCATCTTTGAACAAAGTAGGCTAATAAAAACAAGACTCCAACACCTTTCTTATTATGGTATTATCCTGGTAGTGTCCCCCAGTTGGGCCTTTTTGACAATGCTCAAGAATTCTCTTCATATCTGGGTAATCTATGTATCAACAGACCTTCATATGAAAAAGTTAACATTGTCAGCAAACAAAGCTTCATTAACTAATTTCAAACTAAGCATATATACATGTACCTCTTGGAATGAATAATTAATATCCTCCTCCTTAACTAGCTCTCTTTAAGGTGTTCCAGCTAGGAAAGATGATCAAAAGCTAAATTTTTTGCATCTTTCTTATCTATGATTTCCAAATCAAGTTCTTAAAGTAAAAGGACCAACCAAATCAACCTTGGGTTTGCATCATTCTTATTCAGAAAATATTTCAAAGCAAAATGGTTTGTATACACAATAAATTTAGATAGAAGTAAATGTGACCTAAACTTGTCATTGGCAAATACTACTGCTAATAGTTCATTCTCGATAGTAGTACAATTTTCTTGTGCACTAGTTAACATTTTGCTAGTGCAATATATAGGCTAAAAATGTCTCTCTTTACGCTAACCCAAAACTACCCTAACTGCCCAATCACTTGCATCACACATTAACTCAAATGGGATAGACCAATCAGGAGATACCATTACAGGGGTGTTAGTTAAATACTCTTTTAGAATATTAAAAGGAGAAAATTGTTCATCATTAAAATCAAACACAAGATATTTTTCTAGCAACTTAGTAAGTGGTTTTTTTATCTTAGAGAAGTCTTTAATATATCTTCTATAAAATCTTACATGTCCTAGGAAACTCATAATTGCTTTTAAAGAAAAGGCCTAAGGCAATTTAGAAATAGTTTTAATTTTTTCCTTGTCTACTTCTATACCTTTACTAGATATTTTATGACTGAGAACTATCCTTTCTTGAACCATAAAATAACATTTTTATCAATTAAGAACTAAATTGGTTTCCTCACATCTTATTAATACTCTATTTAGACTATAGAGGCATTTACCAAATGAATTGCCATAAACAAAAAAGTCTTCCATAAATACCTCCATGATTTCCTCTACTAAATTATCAAAATGGCCAGCATGCATCTTTGGAAAATGGCAGGAGCATTATACAAACCAAAAGGCATTCTGTGATAAGCGAATGTATCACAGGGACATGTGAAGGTCATCTTTTCTTGATGTTCAGGCAAGAATAGAATTGGAAAATATCCTGATATGCCATCTAAGAAACAATAGTAAGTATGATAGGCGAAATGCTTTAGCATTAAATCAATAAAAGGAAGTGGAAACCGATCCTTTCTAATGGCATTGTTAAGCTTCCTGTAGTTGATTCACACTCTTCATCCCATAATTGCTTGCATAGGAATGAGCTCATTCTTGTCATTCAGAATGACTATCATCCCTTCTTTCTTTGGCATGCCATAAACTAGTCTTACCCAAATACTATTTGAGATAGGATAGATTACCCTGGCATCTAATAATTTAATCATATCTACTTTTACCACGACTTTGACATTTGGGTTTAGTCTTCCTTGTGGTTGAACTACCGGTTTGTGATTCTCCTCCATCAAGATCTTGAGCATGCAATAAAATGGGCTTATCCCTTTTATATCAGTGATAGACCAAACTATGGCTCATTTTTACTTCTGTATTACCACCAATAACTTCCTCTTTTGCTCTCTAGACAATTGAGCTGAGATCATCACTTATAGTTTAGAGTTTGGTGCCAAGAAGGCGTATTCTAAATGCTCAAGTAACTTTTTTAGTTCCAAGTTTGGTTGTTTTTTAATGGATGTTTTCCTTTTCTTTATGCCTTGGATGATTTTTTCTTTTTCTTCCTTCTCTACTGAGATCTCTTCAACTCCCAACTAGACCACCAACTCTTTTTCTCTTAAGATTATGAATTTCAAATTCTTCTCCTTTAGCATTGCACGCTTCCAGTTGATCTTCCAAAGCAATTTCCTGAGAACAATGTGCAACTTCTGCATCAACAGAATCTAAAGAGTGGCAAGTGCCATTTTTATCAAGAGCATGTTTCATAGTATCTAAAATATGAAAAATAGCTTCCTTTGTTCATATTTCCAATACTAGCTTGTCATCCTGAACATCAATTAATGCACCAGCAGTTTCCAAAAAGAGTCTTCCTAGAGTTGTAGGAACTTGTGAATCCATAACCATATCTAAAATCACAGAGTTAGCTGAAATAATAAATTTATCAGCTTTCACCAAAAGTTTCTCGATTATTCCTCTAGGATATTTGATTGATCTATCAGTTAATTAAATACTCATCCAAGTAGGTTTAGGTTCTCCTAATTCCAATTTTTAAAACAAAGAGTATGACATCAAATTTAGGCTAGCACCTAAGTCTACCAAAGCTCTACCAACCATTAAACGACCAATAATGTAGGGAATAGTAAAACTCCCTGGATCACCAATTTTCCTTGGTAAATCATTCTGACTTATGGTTGAACATACCCTATTCCAAATTACTGAAGATAATTCATCTAACTTCTTTTTCTTCGCCAATGTGTTCTTCAGGAATTTTGTGTAGCGAGACATTAAAAAGGAATATTAATATGGAGTTGCTTAAACATAGCAAGGAATTTAGCAAATTGTTCCTCGTAATTATCTTTTGATAAATGAGAAGAATATAGTGGAGGAGGTCGATATTCTTTAACTTTTCTCTACCTTGGTGGTTCTTGCCGTACTTCTTATTCTTGTGGATGTATCACTACTTCTTCTTAGTCCACTTTATTTTGTTTTTCAGTATCTGGCAGTTTTTTTCATGCATCCTCCTTCTAAAGCGTCAACTATTTCCCATTTTTTAACGTAATGGCCTCCAATTGCTTGTTAGTTGGTGACATAATTGATCTGCTAATCTTTATCATTGTGTGTGACATCTGGTCCATTTGCTATTAAAACATGAACTACTTCTTTTCTAGAGTCTCCTTAACAATTTAGCTTTGAGCTTGAATGCTGCCCATAAATCCCATCATTGCTTCCCCAAAATTTGATCGTAGAGAATCATGGTTATTAGAAATTCATATTCCTCTGTTGATCCGCATAAGTATCGGTTGAATAACCTTCCCATCTTGTGCCATATGGCCTATAATGAGCATTATTTTACGGTCTTAGAAAATTATTGATGAAATTCATGGATTCATTCATACTCCTTTACTTGTACATCTGACAATCCTGACTTGGATGTTCTCTACAAATTTCACATTGCATCACCACAACTTGCTTCTGGATGGAAAAAAAGTTTCTAAACTCCCATGTCAAAGCTTCAACTTGATTTGCCCAAAGCCAAATAAGCATCAAAATTCTAAACTACAATTGCTCTACTTGGTTTAATTTTGGAAGATGATTGCCATTGGTAATTGTTCATAGCCATCTCTTTAATCAAATACTGTGTTGCTTCAGGCGCTTTATTATTTAAAGTATTACCAACTGTCGCATCGATTATTTTCTTGGAAGCATAATTTAGACCATTGTAGAACATTTTCACTTATTTATATGGAGGTAATCCATGATGTGGAAACCTTCTCAATAAGTTCTTGAATATTTCCCAAGCTTCATAGAATGTCTCAAAATCCATTTGATTGAAAGCAAAAATATTATTGCGGAACCTTGCAATCATAGTTAAAGGAAAGTACTTCAGCAAAATTTCTCAGCAAAAGCATTCCAAATGGTAATAGAACCTCTTGGAATTGAAGTCAACCACTGTGTCGCTCTTCCTCTTAATGAAAACATGAATATTCTCAACTGATTGTTAGCAATATGAGCATTAGGATCCTCATCTGCCAAATTGACATATATAACACAATTCAAAACCATCTAAATAATATTCAGCTTGATCTTAAAATTGTTGGCAATTATAGGTCTAAAAATACTAGATTTTGTCAGTTCAAGAGAGAGCTTAACATACTCAGACATAGTTCTATCTTGATTACGACCTTCCACTATCAACTTTCTTGATTTTCTCCCTATTGTTCTACTTGAAAATGTAGTGACTATGACTCGGTGTTCCTCTAAAAGTGAAGTTTTCTCAAGATTTTTTCGATTTCTGTATTAGCATCAACTACTCCACCAGGATAGCTACTAGTCATACACCAATTCTCGAACAAGGAAGAACTGGAAATTAGCAAACTAAAAAAGAGCTAAAATCAGGAAAAAAAATACTGCAATAATATAAATGGCTAGATTAATAAAGATCAATCTTTTAGGTTAATATGGATGTGTCAAAACTCTCTATACTTATAATGTATGAACTCATAGGCAAGCACACCTATTATCAAAGTATAGTAGTAGGAAGCATCAAGATTGTTTGTCCTACAAAATGAAGTTGTCTGTTGTACTATATATTTCCCCATATTATCTAATTGATAGTTAAGGGGTTGTTTGGCTAATTAACTAAGAATTAACTAAACTAACTAAAGTAGTAAGACAAATAAACAACTAACTATCGGCAGTAGAAAACAATCAAGCAATCAACAATCAAAATACATCATACTTAGATGCGAATCCCCGTAGAAATCCATTGCATTACTCTTACTTTGGATTAATAGGCATATATTTAACTTGGATTATAGAGTACTACCTAGGATAGATTAGCTCCCAATTACTCTCATTCACTAATCCCTATTCTTAAGTCACCAATAAAGTTGCTAGTCTTACTACATTTCCTAAGAATGCATTAGTAGTTTTATGACCCTAACTACTAGGTTTCATCCTAGTCTGAAGATATTATGCCAAACGTATTACTTTTTGTTATGACAATATTCATTCTACCTAACGGTTATCCACAACAAGTATACTAGATACTACCTGTATATGTTCATCATCTAACATTGAATTAATAGGCTAGTTACTATTATTCAATGCAACAAAGTACATTAAATAGATCACAAAGAAACCATAACCATATTAAACCAATAGTAATAATAGTCACAATATCATCTTAGGGTTCATCTACTCCAAGTATGAGTAGAAAAATTAGTTCATCATGAAAAAAAAAAATTAACACAATAGAAACAAGGTAAAACTAGGAAAATAAGTCTTCATCTCTAAATTGCTTCTCCAATAAGGAATCCTTGATCTGATAAAAATAAATCAGTGTTGATAATCTGAACTGCCTCTGGCAGCCATTTACTGTGAAAGGTAAACTATTTTCTTCTATATTTTTGCCTCTTTTTTTTTTAATATTAAAATAATTCGGTTAAACCCTAACAGCAAGCAAACACAGTTTGTGACACGGTCGTGTTCCTCCTCTACAACATAAAAATCATGAGTATTTAGTGAAACGGTTTGGATCATAAGCATATCATTAAACACGGGCATGTCTGACACATATATGGGCATGTTTGAAGCCATGTTTACTCCAATTTTTTCCAAAACTTACAGTATAGCTTCTAAACTTGCACAAAATCTTTCCTAACTCAATTAAAGTTGAAATATAACTTGAAAATGAAGTATAAACCGATTAAGCGCCAAATTGTATGAAAAACATATCAAAAGACAAGCAATTATCATAGAAAAGCATATTGAAAACACGTATAAATATGATCACATCACCTTAAGCCTTGAAAGGCAAGATCAAGTAAGTTTTTGCACACTATTCACCTATGAAGCTTCAATGGTGTTCTTTTAGGTTCCAGGTCAAATCCTTCAAAAAGGGAACCAAATTAAGCTTGGGCAAGACTAATATATGCAACCCAAACAAGGAAGAGCTAAACTTGAGCTAGTTATTGAGAAATTACCTTGATTTTGAGCTCAAACTTCCATGAACACCACTAACACACTTCAATTTTCAAAAGCAAGCTTGAGCATTGTTGTACACACTTAGGGGTCTTAATTTCCTTCATGAAATTGCAGTTTCCTTGAAGATTGGAGTTTGAGCCATGGAGGTGGAAGAGATGATGAATAATGCACCTCTTATTCCTTAACCCCTTATAAAACCACAATGCACTATCCACTCCCTCATCTTTAATCTTTTGATTGTTTATTCCCTAAACCTTTGCTTGGCCAAATTTTTTATGATATTTAGACCTTCCATGGACTCTCAAATAAGTCCTAAACGAATAACCCTAACTTAGCTCAAACCAATTTTGGCCTTAGGTGTCCATGTTATCACACTTAGCTCAAAAGCGCAACTTTATATACTTAAGCCCTTCCACTAATTCCCTTGGTTCCTATGGGCTATAAAAATCATGGTATTGATTCGTTAGGTCATTTTTAAACTTATGACCCCATTTTCCTAAATTAACATACTTTCCACTAGTTTATGATGAAATTATGAAAATGCCTCCTATGAGCCTTAGGTCCCACTAATGACTTTGGAACCTTCTAAAACTTAACTAACATGCTCAAATTGCATAATAAAACATAAAATGAGGAACTTACTTGGTATTTCATCTTACCTAGCCTATCTGAGCAAGGTCTATACTTATAATGCCTTTACATAACTTTTGCTCCTATAGTATTCTCTGGCTGCCCTTTTGCATTTTCTGTGATTTTTTCTCTGATATGTTCTTTTTTATTTCCTTCTGTTTTTATTGATGTTTGTTCTTTTAAAGTTCCTATATGTTCTTGTAGGCATTGTTGGTCATTCTTTTCATTTACAAATCAACATATACCTAGAAATAAATTTCCATGTATATGTACATGTACATATGCACATGTATAAAAGAGCATATGCAAACAAAGAAAAAAATATATGCAAATAAAGTAAAGAACATATACAAAGTTAAATAAATCATAGTGAAAACAGCATATACATCCACATTTGAAGAAAATTATATATATATATTGAGGAACATCCACATTTAAAGAAAATAACATATGTATGTAAAGAGAAGAACATATACCTTCACATGTATCTATACAGACCAAATATTAAAATACATTTTGAACATACACACATCACATTTTGAATACACACACATGTATAAATGAAAATATACACATAAAGAAAAGAAGGTGCATGTAAAGAAAAGGACACATACGTTTAGAATATCTGTCGCGGAACGGGGCCCCAGTGCCCCTAATCTTGTAGGCTCTTAGGGATTATGAATCCCACTAGTTACTATTGGCTAACTATTACTCGTCAATATAAATTAAAACAATTTATATGCAACTAGTTGCTTAGCCTACTCGGATTAAGTTATGCATGCTTCTGACTTGGCAATGCAACCGAAAATTTAAAAGTCTTGGATTAAAACATTGCTCGAGCATTTCATTAAAACATACTAAAAACGTACCAAGTCATTGAAATACTAGTTGCTTTGACTACAAGTAACAGTTTGTGCATACATTACAACTCTAGCATGCACCCAAAAGTAACAAGATGGATTTACATCCTAATGTATCCTATTAGAGGCAACTTGATTTAGTACACAAAGTACTATGTACAAGGGACAAAATTTACAACTACTAAGATCAACTACTTGAGCCTACCTTGAGCTAAGCTAAGCTCCAAGTGTAGCCCTTCCTTAAACTTGTTCTTGTGTACTCTTGCCTCTACACTGTAAAGGCACAACTTGGTTAGCACATAACTTGTACTGCAAGAAACTAGAATCGCTAGGATTCTTAATAAAATACCTGCAAAACAGAAAGCTTAGGCCTCAGCTATCACTTCAGTGATTAGGCCCGGGATTAGATCCTGCACAATAAAACTTAAGGGATGAGTACTTGAAAGTACTCAGTAAGGATTCCCTTCTTAAATACCTGCAAGGAAAAATGCAACAGATATGCAATATGGCAACCAAGCAATCAAACATGCAATTCAAATAACAACCAATCAACAAAATATAAGATATGCAATGTATGGATGTATGATATGAAATGCAAGAAATGCACACAATAAATGCACTTGGGACTTTCTGCACTCTAAGTGCCTTAATTCTTGCCGTGAGCTCAAATGGCTGAGGTACTTGAGATACTGGCCCTCGTATCCCGGACACTTTACCTCAATTAAGTCCCATCTACGGGTTCTAGAGTAGGTCGTCACCTATCTCAAACTTACCCGCCTTTACCCTTATTGTACAGGGTAGTCTTCCTATGTGGTTTAACTAATCAAACCCTCAAGGTTTAACTCAAAATACTACTAGTGGCTCACTTACCAAACCACATGGTTCGGTTGGGATCGACTTAGGTTTTTCTCCCAATTGACCATATGTAATTGATACTCTATACGGCCAATAAAGAGTCTAAAAACCCACTTAATCCCCTTAGTGCTCATTCAAAAGCTTAAGCACTTTGAATTACTTAGCCACCAAGTCACATTTCTTTATCCTTAACCACACAACTTGACTACCTCTTAAATAATGCACAATTCCCGCCTTAGGAATGAATTCTAGACCCAACCGAGGCTATGGGACATCTTAGAATAGCCTAGGGTTAGAAACCGAGAGTCTAAGTTAATCTTAGGATGGCCGGAAATCGAGGCCAAAATTGCAATTGGCAACGCGGCGCCAAAGAGTATTTGCTTCTGGCGACGCGGCGCCGCCGAACAAACGTTCTGTGTACATTTTCGAATTCTGGCGACGCGTCGCCAACTCGCGTCGCCACCGGCGACGCGTCGTCAATATGGCGTCGAGCTGGGCGACGCGTCGCCAACGCCTTACTCTGCGTTGCGCGATGTGTGCGTTCTTGTACACAACCTACTCAAACTCTCTCATTTCTATACCAAACTCAATGGGTCTTGTTCCTAATTCATCCCCACACACGAAACTACCAAACCATGAATTATTTGAGCTTAATTACTTGAACCCTTACCTCAATTTTGCCACACAAGCAAGCAATCAACAAAGCCTCCTAAGCTCAATCAAGCTTCCTTGAGTTCCAAGTCTAAAACCAAAGCAATTTGGCACCAAAACCAATCAAACTAAGACCATTTCTAGCTCTAGAAACAACCTATAATCACACCAAATGATCTCAAGAAGCTTACCTACGAAATTGGATTCCAAACAAGCTTCCAAAGATCAAATGAAGCAAGAACACCTCAAACAAAGCTTGGTGATCTTTTTAACACCTTGGGCACCCTTAATTCAATGGAAATTTGCAAGAAAATGCTAGTTTGAGCTGCCAATTTGAAAGAGGAGAGGGAGCTACGAAATTTTGGAGGCTTGAACAATGACTAAGTGAAGAAGAGAAGAAGAAAACCTTAGCTTATAAGCATAATAAGCAACTTTTCCCTCTCTTGCACTTAAGTCCTCATACTTTCATTTGTTTCACATAGCTCACCAACTCACACTCCAAACTCACTTTTCTTTGCTTTAAAGCATACTAAAAGCTTCTCAAACTAAATTTTCTTGAACACTTTAGCCACTCAAGTTCTAAATGGCTCAAAAGAACACTTAGTGCCACAAGTTGTCAAAACTTACTAGGATGATTCTAAAAGCTAGAATAACTAATGGTCTTGACTTAACTATGCCAAATCACACTTAGGAACTCACTTACTTAATTAAGCTTATCTTACTTGCTTAACAAGGCGCTAACTTGAGGTACTTAATTTAATAAACACTTAATTAAAGTAAAATAAACACTTACTTGATCAATTAACTAGGAGAGCTGTCACAATATCTATTCAAAACAAATTTACATGTATATGTGCATGTACATACGCACATGTAAAGAAGAATATATGTGTAGGAAGAAAAGAACATAACCAAATAAAGCTATGACCATAAACATAGTTATATAAATTATAGTGAAAGGAACATAGAAAAAATGTATTAAGGAACATATCCATATAAAGAATAGAACACATGCCTAAAAAGAATAAAACACATACATTTAGAAACAAAAATACAAAGCAAATATCAAAACACATATATATTGATGAACATATGCTTTTAAAAAAAGAACATATACTTTCACATATATCTTTCCAGACCAAATATCAAAACACATTTTCAACATACACACATGTATAAAAGAACATATACAAATAAAGAAAAGAACATGTGAATGTAAAGAAAAGAATACATACATTTAGAATATCTATTTGTAACAAATTTGCATGTATGTGTTCATGTACATACACACATGTAAGAAAGAACATATGCCCAGGAAGAAAAGAACACATACAAATACGCAAAGATCATAAATTAGTTACATAAATATAGTGAATAGAACATACACAAATTTATAAAAGAACATATTTGTTTAAATAAGAGAACATATGTGTACAATGAAAACAACATATAACTTCAGGAACATATATTGAACAAATAGCAACACACATATACAAAGAAACATATGCATTTAAAGAGAAAAACATATGCCTATAAAGAAAAGAACAAATACCTTCACATATATCTATATAGATAAAATGTCAAAACACATAATGAATATATGCACATCGATAAGCGAACTTATTCATATAGATAAAAGAATATATGTATATGAAAAAAATAAAATGGTAGGATAGAATGAGAAATATAACAAAAAAAAGTAAAAAAGGAAAAAGTAAAAGTTAGTAAAATACAAGTTATCAGGTGGAGGTAAAATTTCAAACCCAAGCTCTTCAACCTCGAGAAACCAAAGCATTTTACCCATCTGAACTAAAGCTTCATTTTTGTTAGATCTCATGGATATAATGTATTAATCTCGTGTGTTTGTCCTAGTGCACGCCTGTTCCACGTCCAAATAAAAATTGGCCATTTGCATCAAATGTTGCTTGTCTCATCATCTAACCCATCGAATTGCTTTGCTATTACCCATCAAATGTTTCAATGAATACAATTAAACCCTTCTATGCCTTTTTTTTTTAAGAAATAACTTTTCAATTACAAAGTTCTCATGGGCCTTTCTCTTATTGATGATGCAGGTTTGATGCCCTAATTGACCACTTTTCTTTTTTAGTCTATCCTTTCTTTAAACAAGGTGGCAAGGTAGCTTGAGAAGACTTTGAAGGTGAGTTATCTTCTTGACTATGGTAAAAGATCATTGGAGAAGAAGTTGAACAAACTGTTCCCTATGAAAAACAGGGTTGCATGCTTGGAGGAGCAGTGAGGCCTGTTGAAGGACAGGACTCTAGGGTTAGAGATGTTGTGGAAAAAGGTCCCAGTGCCCTGAATTAAATAACTTGTAGGCTCCTAGGGACTGTGATCCCCTTAGTTACAGTTGGTTTAACTATTCCACATTGATAGATTAAAATGATTTACGTGTAACTAATTGCTTAACCAACCCTATATGAAGATATGCATGCGTTTGTCCTAATAGTGCAACTCAAATGAACAAATCAAAGGAAGAAAACATCACTCAAGTCCTTCATTTAAAATAAATTTAAAATGTGCAAAAACAACAAAACATTAGTGACTTATACTTTAAACAATAGTTTGTGCGCACTTATAAAACTAACATGCACCCAAATGTAACATAACTGTTAGACACCACAATGCATCCTAGTAAAAGCATTATCTCAGTACACAAGCTACCATAAATACAAGGGAGAATTCCACTAAGATCATCCACCTGAACTCCCACTTTTGAGCTTTCAAGCTCAAAGTGCACAACCTTCACTTATCGTTGTGCAACATTTTGGCTTTAAACTATCAAGGCACAATCACCTAGTTAGTATAAAACTTAGCCCACGATTGCCCACTTAGTTGTCAAACAAACAAGCAAACAACCAACCAACAATCAATACAAACAATAAAAAATATAAATATACAATTCATATGTATGTGATATACAACATGCACAATCTTTGGGACTTTTTAGACCAGCGGTGTCTTACACTTACTGTGAGCTCAAACGACCGAGATACTTAAGACATTGGCCGCATGTGTCCCAGCATTTTTACCTCCCATAATTCCCTCTTATGGGACCTATAGTAATTCATCATATATTCTCAAAACTTACCCTCCTTTCCGTTAACTCATTGTGCAAGGTAACCTCTTATCTTGTCCAATTTAGCAAAGCCCTTAGCACTTACCTTAGGCATGTTAGTGGCTTCCCTACCAAACCTCATAGTTTGGTTAGGATTTACGTAGATTTCCCCTTCATTACCCAATGTTCCAAGACCTCTTACTTAGGCTAATGAAGGTTCCAAAACCTACCTTAATCTTAACGCCCTTTTAGCTCCTTAGGCACTTAAATCATCTTAGACAACATTCTTTGTCTTAACCTTAGCAAACTACTTAGTCAACCTTAGATTAATGCATTATTCTTGGCTTATGAGTAAGTGTGAAACCAAATTTAAACTCTTGAAGGTATTAGAATAAGCCTAAGGTTGATACCATGGTAATGGGGTCCCAATTCAAACCCTTAAACTTTCAGCTAGAAAATTGCCAAAGGGCCACAGCCCTAAAACCCAAGGTTGCAGCTTCTAGCCCTTTGAATGTATTAAATGTCCCAAGTCTGCAGCTCCAGAAACCCATGCTATGGCTCTCAAGCTTATCTTGAAAATCAAGCCCTTTGAGCTTTTCTTCACACTTTCATGCCTAAATTTGCCTTATCCATGACCAATTCAGTTTAGTCTGAACTCAAAACTAACCTAAATGATAGAAATCATCTTGATGCATTAACTGAGCAAAAAACCACTTATAACCTTACCGTCAGTTCAAACTAAAGCAAGAACAGAGTAAACAATCTTTACAATGATTTGAGCCCAACATATGTCAAGCATAGAACCAATCAAACCCATGTATTAAGCTTCCATTAGGGTTCAAAGTAAAAACTTGCAAGATACAATGCAAATGCACTAAATCCAATAGGAATAGGCTTGAGGCTTGGTATATATGCTTTGGGACCTCAAATTTTGTATGAAATTTTTAGGATTTTGAAGAGGTGAGAAATTTAGGCTACGGATTAAATGGAGACGCAAAAATGGAAAAAACAAGAAGATGATGAAGAGTATTATCACTAACAAGAAATACGCTAACTACTCTCACTAAGGAAAGTCTTGCACACTTGTCTCCTTGGCTCTTAAACCAAATTTTGCTTTGTTTTGGCCACCCAAACCCCTTTTTACCCCTAGGTCCCAAATGAAAATTTTTTCTTGCCTTAACCTTTTCCTTTAAGACATTTAAGCCTTTTTAGGATATAATAGCCTAAATTATCACTCAGAGTATGTTAGTCCCTTAACTTACTATAATAACTTATGGTGTTAACTTATTTGGTCATGAGGGCTCTCCAGGTGTCTATAAAGGGAACTTGAGCACAAGGTGGAAGGTCTACATGGTTAGGTTGACCACCTGCACTATGATTGCTAAGACCTCCACCACTAGTAGAAGGTATTGGAGGCTAGGGCCAATGAGAAATATGAGGAGTTGGGTCTTGTAATGAGGAGATAGCTCACCTTTAGGAAGATGTGGCCAAGGCTGTGGTGAAGCTACATGATAGTTCATCTAGGAGTTCTTCAATGGTTTTGCCTGGTGTCATTACCAAGTGGAGCAGACCTAGCTAGGCCTAGATCTTAGCTTGCTTGATGCATTGAATGAGCCCACGGTTGACTAAAGCCTTTGCTATCTTAAGCAAAACCTTGGAGCTAAAGCAGTAAGCTTTATCTAAAAGGATTATTTGGAGGCCCTTCCTTCTAGAGACAAACTCAAGGCCCTTCCTCTAATATCCCTACCAGAGGTTTTCTTGGTAGTAATATGGCTTCAAAGTCAGCTCCCAACTCCTATTACAATAGTTTAGCCTTAGGCTGAAGGAGGTACGCCCCTGGCTCCAAAAGACCAGCCTATTCAATGATTTTTCTTTCTGTAATTCTTGAAATTTTAGAAAACAATTTAAACCATTTTCCCATTGATTTAGCTTTACCATGTGTATTTTTGCTAATATGCTTTGCCCTTTGTTGATTTCATAGTCTGATCAAAACCTTTTAAAATTCTAACCCATTTGCTAGGAGCTCCTTTATTCTATCTATGTCAGTGCCCTAAAGTCATCCATAACTTTCCAACCTCTATTAGGCCTTGGTTCTTATTCTATTTTCTAATTAGGACATGGTGGTTTAAGCCCCATACAAAAGGCTTTCACCCTTGTTCAGGTTTTTCCCATGGCCCTGGCCTTAAGGCCCTAATCTCATTATAGGAGACCCTATATTAATGCAATTTTTTTTACCACTTCTTTGGTCGCTAGGGTCTTTGGAGCAACTCATTGGTTTTCATTGATCTAATAGGCAAAATTTTGAGGTTCTCATTAATTGTTATAATAGGAAGACAAATACATACGTGATTTTCCAATCGAACCTAAGTATACAATCAATAGCACATCATGCTTGAAGTAATAGGGCTTAGAGAATATTTTCCTAGAGCTATCCCTAAACTTAAATACCCTTTCCAAGGCTCATTAAGGACTATATATGCCCCCCCAATTCATCCCAATGGCTCTATGCCATGGATCTTATCCAGAATGCTCTACTTCATTAAGGCCAGCCCCTAACTCGTATTTCCTCATGCTAGACCCTCTTGTTGTGGCTATTCACCGTAATTTGCTAGTGTTTTTTGGGGAGGTTTTCTAATAGATCCAATTTTGCTTAGAGGCCCTACCCATTCTATTCTTCATCAAAAGGTCTAAACATGCAATGTTTTGGCAATTTCGACGGAAATAAGGGCTTTTTTCCCTTACACGAGAAAGAAGAAGGTTTCCTTGGTAGCTTTCTAAGGTGTGGTTTGATAATCCTAAAGGACAGAAAGAAGTTCTCCTAGCCATCTCTCATTGGTGTCGCTAGTCTCTTGACTGTGGGTGATATAAGTATAACTTAAATCCCCCACTCCTATGGAAACTACCTATGCAGTGTGTTCTCAAACTGTTTCCCATTGCCTTCCACTTAGATACTAGGACATCCAAACCTAAAAACTTTGGATTTCAACATGAACATTTGAATCTTAGTTGTTGTAATGAATATTAAGGGCTTAGCCTCCACCCACTTAGTGAAGTAATGTCTAGCTATGATACAATACTTCACTCCCTTAGGTGCCATAAAGAAAAACCCTATCAAGTCTAGCCCTCATACTATAAATGGGCAAGGGTAGCCTAAGAGCTTAACCTTCTTTGATGGTACCCTCTACACTTTAGCATTTAATTGACAAGAATGTCCCCTATTCATATATTCTCGTGTATCTTGTAGTAATGCAAGCCAAAAATATCCTATCTGAAACACCTTGAGGGCTATGCATTCATATCTTAAATGAGATCCACCATTTCCCTAGGGCATGTCATCCTTCCTTATTTGATATGCATTTTCATAAGGGTGTTGAGTACCTATATTGGTAAACCTAAACCCCTATTAGGGTTAGTCGGGCTGCCCTTAATTAAGAAACTGGTATGGTGATTCGCCCATCTCTAGGTAATGTACAATGGGTTACCTCCAGTCACTGTCAAGTTCATTGTTAACTTTTAGAATATTGATGGATGGGGCTTCCAAGCTTTTCTTAGAAGCCTTGGCTGTGTCTTTGGATAAGGTGTTTGCCAATTTGTTTTGCACTTGAGCTACCACGCAAACTTAGACAACATTAAAAATGAACATCAAATCTTTTATGATAGCCAAATAATTATAGACTATGGTCCTTTGGGCTGTATATGTCATTGGTTTGGTAGACTATAGTCTGAGAGTCACTGTGCAAAACCAAGTCCTTGACCCCCATCTATTGTGCTGTGCGGAGTTTTGCAACTAAAGCCTTATACTTGGCATATTATTGCTTACATAAAAGTTAAACTTAATTTTTTTTACTGCCTCTATCCCCAAAGGTCCTCTGACGACTATTTCTACACCTTGATGTCATTGTTTGGAGTCCCTATCTACCAAAAGTTGCCATTCAAGCTAAAATTTTGGGTGTCAATTTGCCTCAAATAGTCATAAGGATAGTTCTGCTTTGAAGTTTGACATTGTTTTTACTGTGATGGTTTTTTTGGGCTCATTGATGATATCAAACTAACTCAGCTCAATACGCCATTTCACCAGCATTTGAAACAATCTAGCTTCCATAAGACCTTTGAAAATGGTAAATTTTTCCTTACTTTGATTGTGTGCATTTGGAAATAATGCCTGAGCCTTTTGCCAATGAAAATTAGTGCCAGGATCACCTTTTTGAATTGTAGGGTACCTAGACTTCACCATTTGAAAGGTTCGACTTACATGAGAGATAGGCCATTGTTAGCCTGTCTCTTCTCATATGACAGTGGTGCTAACTAACCCCCACGGATACTGTGAGATATAGGAATAGAGGTTCCCTAGGCTTTGGTCGCCGAAGAAAGGGTAGTTCTTTGAGATAGTCCTTGATCCCCTAAAAGGCCTTGCAACATTCATCATCTCACTCAAAGGCCATATTCATCTTAAGGATTTTAAAGAATGGCCAATATTTATCCTCAAATCTAGAGATGAATTTTCCTAGAGCAATCAATTGCCCTATTAACCTTTGGATGTCTTTTTAGTTTTCCAAGGTAGGCATGCCTAGTATCACCTATACTTTATAGAGGTTGGCATCAATCCATCTTTTAGATACCACACACAATAAGAACTCCCCAAGCCCTACTTTGAAGAGGCATTTGGTTGGATTAAGGTATATTTTTATTGTTAAAGGCATTGAATGGTTTCCTTGAAGTCCGTTAGATGCCACTCCAAGGCTTTTCTCTTGACAATCATGTCATTGACATAAAGCTTGACATTGCTGCCTTCCTGCCCTTCAAAAATCTTATTCATGAGTGGCTGGTATATAGCCCCCTACTTTTTCTAGTCCAAAAGGCATCCTTTGGTAATAGTAGACCCATTCTTTTGTTGTATTGCTAGTTTTTACTTCATCATTAAGAACTATCGAGATATGATAGTAGCCATTGATGGTGTCCACGAAGCTCAAAATCTCGAAATCGGCTATGGAATCCACTAACTGATTGATGGATGGTAATAGGTTTTATTTTCTGGGACAAGCCTTGTTCAAGTTTGTGTAATATGCACATCTTCTAGGATCCATTTTCTTTGTGGACAATGACTATATTTGCTAGCCACTTAGGATTTATTCCTATCTTACCGTTCGAGGGTCGAACAAATACATCTATGATAGCTTTCAAGAAATCAACCAGAAGTAATTTTACCTCTTTTGGTAGGTCTTTTGTCAGTCGAGTAATTTGTCCAAGGGCCAACTTTATGTCATCTGCCTCGGCCTTTGGGGTGAGGGCTATAACTCCTCTCTGTGGCTCCTTGCTATCTGGATCGTTCACCTAAGTGTCTAAAAAAGACCCCTACTACTACCCTCTTAGTTGAGAGCTATGAAGGCTTGCAAAGCTAACCTTTAAGGCTACTCCCTGTGCCACATATATCCTCATGTCCCTTAACGAGTTGCCAAAGGTCAAGGTTAATAGCCATACATCAAAATGGATGTGAAATTGTACTTATGTAGGGTTTCCTAGTAGGGCAATATATGGTGAAGGTGCATCCAGGATCCAGAATTTTTCCATTTGAGTGTGTTAGGTCTCCCGCCATGTTTCCAAATAAACATCCTTTATTATTAGGGGCAGGTTGCTGAGCCCTTAAACTAGGATCTCGTTCTTTTCTACTTCAGTAGACAGACCTTCACAGAGCCATTAAGGTGGATTTGGGGACTCTGAGGGCCCCTAATATGTGACTGAAGATGAGATTGATGTTGGCTCCCTCATCTATGTGGACTCTTCTCACCTTGTATCCTATTGTCCTTACCATGACCTAGAGTGGGTCAATGTAGGATCAGGACCTAGGAGCCATCATCTCTCTCAAGTATGTGTCAGACATGCATCTGGTTAAGCTGTGTGACTTCATGCTCTTTTCCCTTCACCTTGGTGGCTCCTTCAATCTTAGTGATAGTTTCTAGATTCTTATTTGCCGGAAGCCAGTCTTCACCTCTTGTAACTGAGAGTTCTTTGTTGTGTATCCTCTTTGTGAGGAAAACCTTTATCCCTAGCAGGATATCGATCAAGCTCCCTCTCCTCCTAGTGTTAGTGGTCGGGTTCAATTTTTGAGTCTCCATCATGTTCGATGTTCCCATAACCGGCAATAAGTTGATAACCAAAGTGGTTGGATCGGACGCACAATACCATTAGAGACAAGACTATGTGTAAGCAAAGGCAATGTGTACCACAGGGAAAACCTTCCAATGCTTAAGTTAGTATAGTTTAAGAAGGAAAATTACTTAGATAGTGCTGCACGTGGTGTCATGCATACTAGGCTCTTAGTCTTAAGGCTTTACATATTGCCTTCCTCCTCCTGTCAGTGGGGAAGTTTGCCCTTATTATGTCAGTAGCCCCATGATACGAGGAATCCTTTCTTATCTGGGTCCTTTGCTTCCAACAACCAACTTTTTATAAGACCAGTCAGTTGGCCTTTGGTCTTGAGCCCATGTTTTGACTTTTCAGTGGCTTTGTTGTAGGGTTTTGGGAGCCAAACACGTGCAACAAAAATTAACCAAAACCCTCTAGGATCCAAGTGAAATAGCGTAAATCAGGTGTTCAAAAATTTTATACCTTGTTGGTTGAAATTTTTCACTCAACTATTGAGCTGAATCAACTAAAACTTGAACAGTTGACATGTTCAAGCTCTCTATTATATCCATACGAACCATTCAAATCACCATGCCTTCACCACATTCCAGCAGGTGCATTCCTCTTGTGCTTGCAATACTAGCTTGGGTCCATCAAGGAAAGGCAAGAAGAGAATGCAGCTGGAATCTTTTAGAACCTTTCTGATTTCATCCTTATGAGGTAGCAGCTTCAAAAATCCTTACTATATAATGTATATATAGTAAGGGTTAGCTCCCAAGCAAAATAGATGTCAAAACCTTAATCTTATTAGGCGTAATTTTGGGCTTAATAATGGCTCAACTATTGTGCCAATAATTAATTTGAAATTATCATGAAACGAAAATAAAAAAATTTGGCCCAAGCACTCAAATGATCCAATTGGTTCTAAGTGCGTGACCCAATAAGCTCCTATCACATTGACAATGATTATAAATCACATTTATGATCATAAACAATGAATGGTGTCTAGCAACACATCCTTGCTACCCAAGTGACAATATAGTCAGTTATTCGACTAAATCTCTATGATCATTATTCATATATGTCATTATCTCTTTGTCCAAGATATCAAGATCGAGTGTGAGACATAGAATATGTCATTCTAGTATTGCCCAATCTTTGTGATAGCCGAAGGGTTATTGCCTCTCTCAGTACATACATCCTTCCAATAGTATGGTCAGGAAACCTGGCGTTACCCGAAAGAGGCGATATCACGGACCTCGGAAGGAGCGAAGTCAAACACCCCGAATTCGAGACTTCGGCTAGAACGTCAGGAATTCCAAGGATGCTACCGGTTCCCTCGGGGGACCAAACAGATTGCCTTCGGAGATGAAGAACCAGCTATTTCAAGCAGGAGAGAATCTCCCTGAAGGCAGAAACCCCGAACCAAGGAACTCCCCGAACTACAGGCGTATTTCCCGAAGAAGGGCGTCTGTACCGAAGGACGACCTCGCCAGAGAACCTCGGGAGTACGGCATGGGCATTTAAGGAGCCTCTGACATGTCGCCCACATGTGCTACACCCCACCTCGAAGAGCGGTCTGACGCGCCAATGCCGTCCAAGTCTTGTCACGACCTGTCTCGGTCCTAGACCCGAGGAGCCTACAAACGGCTACCTGTCCCCTATGCCCAGAAGTACAGATCGCATCCGACTGAACACGTCTCGTGATCTGAACGGGCTGGGCACCACTATAAATACCAGGAAACAAGCCCTGGCAAAGGACCCCTCTCCCTGAGAAAACACGAACAGGCAAGACCACCTAGCCTCTTAGTGCTCTTCCTTTATCTCCTCTCGGAACACTGACTTGGGCGTCGGAGGCTCCTCGCCGAAAAAACACTTCGGGGACCTCCTGACCTTCTTTCTTCTAAGCATTTTAGGCACACCCCTCTGGGAAACCTTTGCTCCAGACGTCCTCCCTAACAGGAAGTCCCTCCCGAAGTCATAATGTCACTCGACGAAGATGCTACCAGGCATCATTTGGCGCCGTCTGTGGGAACTCACCCTCAGGTCGCCGTTGTTGAAACTCGGTGTTCAAAGGACAAGGGACTTCCGAAGTCCTCGTCCGCGCCTGAAGCTCAACCGGCTACTGAGCAAACCCTTCCAGGGACTTCCTCGCCTGAGGAAGAACGTCCCCTAGTCATAACTATGAGTTTTTTGCGCGACTTCCAATGCTTTATTGTGGCCGAAATGACACAGCAAATAGACCGAAGATGGCCACAACCAACGCAGGCCCAAAGGCCTTCCTTGCCAGCATTCCCTTAGGAGAAAAGCCCGAGATCAGCTTACCAGAGTTCGGGAAGTGGGGATCCGCGTGATGAGTCCTCAACGGAAAACATACCCCTCGGGAGACGACCTAAGGGGCCAGTAGGGCCTAAACGGCCTAAAACCCCACGCCAAAAAAGTTCATCGCCTGAGACAAAGTCGCCATCCCTTCAGCGGCGAAGTCCGTCCCTGAAAAGGCACTGACAATCTCCTTTCCTCGAGACTTACAAGCACCAAGACGAAGAGCCCAGTGTCGTGCTCCTCATGGAGAAGATATTGGCAAGGTTGGAAAAGGTAGAGAGACAGGTAGCTCGGAAAGTAGTCTGGGCTAGGCTGTCTGAAACTTTCAGTGGGGATGAATCGCCATTCATTCGAACAGTAGTAGAGGCGACCATGCCAAGTGACTTTCGGGTGCCTCGGCTCGAAACCTATGATGGCTGAACTGATCCACAGGCTCATCTAACTAAATACAAACGTAGCATGGTGTTACATGACGCTGATGATGCTACTTTGTGCAAATGCTTTGAGGTCACCCTCGCAGGACCCGCAACGACGTGGTATAACTCATTGGCTCCTGGAACCATCAGGGAGTTTCAGGAGCTGTCCATGGCCTTTACGCAGTAGTTCATTAGAAGCCGTCCGACGGTGAAAATCCTGGTCCAGATGTTCGACATCGCACAAAAGAATGGAGAAACCATCCGCAATTATGTCGAAAGATTTAATAGAGAGGCCTTAAGTGTCCCGGACTTTCGGCCCGAAATACGCATCCTCGCCATGACACGGGGCCTTCGGAGGGACTCACAGCTGTTCTACGAGTTCTCCAATGATCCCCCGGACACGTTTGGCGAATTCTACCGAAGGGCCGAGCAGCACATGACAGCCGAAGAGCTGAGAATGGGTGGACCAAAGATTGATCACACCCGTGCCGAAGGGTCCGGCTAGCAAACAAAGTACCCGGTTGAACAGGCAGGGCGACCTCGGAGGTTTAGGGGAAGGAAACCTCCTCCGAACTTCACACCCCTGAACACTACAAGAACCAATATCCTCAAAACAATGGAGAGGCAGGGGACCCAGATTCAGCGGCCAAGGGCTATAACCGCTGACAACAAGAAGAATATGAAAAAGTTCTGCCAGTTTCATCGCGACCACGGGCACGACACTGAAGATTGCTTCCAACTGAAAAAGTATATTGAGTCGCTGATAAAACAAGGCCAACTCCGGCATTATCTGCGAATGCCTTCCCCGAAGGGAAGAAAGGAGGAGGAAGGAAAGGCTGATGATGAGGAGTACGACTCCGACAGACGGAGGAACGGAAGTCCAAAGAGGCGTCTCCTGCCCCCGGCGGGAGTGATACAAACAATCACGACGGGACTACCATCCTCGGAAAGAAAGAGGAAAGCCAGAGAAATATCAATGATGGAATATCAAAATCCGTCGAAGAAACTGACTCGAAAGGATGGTTCCACCGTCATCTTTCCCCATGACGATCCACTGTTGGTCATGGCGAGAATAGGAAATTGGGACGTCAAAACGGTATTACTTGACGATGGATCAAACGCCAACGTCCTGTTCTCACATCTGCTGCCGAGCTTGGGAATATCCAACACCGACCTCAAGCCCGTCACTTCGCCTACTTTTGGGGTAGGGCCGTCCGAACTGCCTGTCCTCGGATGGATCGACCTCCCCCTGATGATGAGAGGAAGTTCGGTAAATGGGACAGACGAATTATTTGCCTCCATAATGACAAGGTTCATTGTCATGGATGTTCCTTCGTCATATAACGCCATCATTGGAAGGCAAACACAAGGAAATCTACACATTCGCTCGGATGTAAAGTACTTAACCACCACTTTCACCACCAAGGATGGAGATGCGGAAATCTTTATCGATCAAGGCGAAGTAAGGAAAGTGTTCGTCAAAGCGCGAAAGGCCCCAGTAACCAACCTTGCACAAACTGTGGAGGCAGAGGTTTTGTCAGATGGAAGGCCAAAAGAGGGAGAGGCAAAAGATCCCACAAAGGTAGAAATAGAAGAAGTAGAACTTGTCCCGGGCCAAAATACCCGAATAGGAAAAAACTTGTGATAGCCAAAGGCTATTGCCTCCTCGGTAGTAACTCCCTGCCAGAATATTGGCCGAGGAGTCTGACGTCACCCAAGAGAGGATCTTTTCACTGACCTCGGAAGGTGCGAAGTCAAACACTATGAGCTCGAGACTTTGGTTAGCTCATTAGGAATTCCGAGGACAACACCGTCTCCATCGAGGGGCCAAACTGACTGCCCCGAAGAGGATCTTCCCCGAACAAGAAGCACCTGAACAAGGGAATCCCCAAACTATGGGTGTGAGTCCCGAAGAAGGTGTCCATCAAGGGAACTCCCAAAACTATGGGATAGATCCCGAAGGAGTTGCTCGCACCGAAGGACGGACAGAATCCGAAGAGGGTGCACGCACCGAAGGACGACCTCGCCCAGGGGACCTCGGGAGTACGGTATGAGCATTTAAGGAGCCTCTGACATGTCGCCCACAAGCCCTACACGTCACATCAGAACGGCGAACTGACATGCCGCAGCCACCCCAATCCTGACACAACCTGTCCGGGTCCAGGGCTAAAAGAGGCTGCAAACGGCTGCCCGTCCCCTAGGTCCAAAAGCACAGATCAAATCCGACCGAACACGTGTCATGATCTGAACGGACCATCTACTCCTATAAATACTAGGAAAAGGGACTGGGCAAAGGATGGGCATTTTCCTCCCTCTGAGAAAACACAAAACAGGCAAGACACTTGATTCCTTAGTGTTCTTCCTCCACCTTCACTCAGAAAACTGACTTGGGCGTCGGAGGGTCCTCCCCGGAAAAGCAAACCGGGGACCTCCTAACCTCTTCTTTGAGCTTTTCAGGCACACTCAGCTGGGAAACCAGAGCTCCAGGCGCTCGCCTCCTCAGGAAGTCTCTCCACCTGTCAACATGACAGCAAACGAAGATGCCTCGGGGCATCAACTTGGCCGAAGGTGACAAGAAAAAACTTGTATCCTTTCTACTGATGAATAAAGACCTGTTTGCCTACTCGCCGAAAGATATGCCGGGGGTAGACCCTCGCATAATATAGCAGAGCCTTAAAGTATGACCGGAAGCAAAACCTGTCCTCCTTTCTACTGATGAATAAAGACCTATTTGCCTACTCGCCGAAAGATATGCCGGGGGTAGACCCTCGCATAATATAGCAGAGCCTTAAAGTAAGACCGGAAGCAAAACCTGTCCGGCAAAAGAAGCGGGGTATCTCAGTCCATAAAAATAACTTCATCAAAACTGAAGTCTAGCGCTTATTAGACGCAGAAGTAATCAGGGAAGTCAAGTACCCCGAATGGTTGAGCGACGTGGTTATAGCCACAAAAGAAGGGAGCAGTAAGCTCCGAATGTGCATCGACTTCAAAAACTTGAATGATGCTTGCCCAAAAGATTCATACCCTCTCCCACCAATAGACCAATTGGTGGACTCAACTACCAAATACGGGGTCCTGAGTTTCCTGGATGCCTTCAGTGGGTATCATCAAATAAGGATGGACCTCGAAGATGTGGAGAAAACTGCCTTCATCACCGAGAATGGAACGTATTGTTATATCAGGATGCCCTTCGGGCTCAAAAATGCGGGAGCTACCTACCAGAGGTTGATGAGCAAGGTCTTTAAGGACCAAATAGGAAGGAACATGGAAGTTTACGTTAATGACATGATAGTCAAGAGCAAGCTGCTTTGCGACCATGGTGCAGATCTGAAGGAGACTTTCCATCAGCTCAAAACCTTCAGAATTCACCTCAATCCCGAAAAATGCATCTTCAGCGTAACCTCAGGAAATTTTCTTGGGTACATGGTATTAGAAAGAGGCATTGATACTAACCTAGAAAAAGTTAAGGCTCTGCTTGAATTCCGAACTCCCGTCACAGTAAAAGACATGTAAAGACTCACCGGAAGGATAACCTCTCTTAGCAGATTCATTTCCAGGTATGGAGACCGGTGTCGAGCATTCTTCAAAGTCCTCACTAAGGCAGCAAAAAAAGAGGGCGATCTCGGATGTGATTATCATCCTTGGAATAAGGACTGCCAAAAGGCTTGGGAAGAACTTAAAGCCTATGTGGCCTATCTGCCTACTCTTCAGCAACCTTGCGAGGGAGAGTCCCTCATGTTATACCTCGCAGTCACAGAAAAAGCAGTAAGCTCGGTCCTTGTGAAAGAGGAGAAGCTGAAGCAATGGCCGGTTTATTATGTAAGCAAGTCCTTGCACGGTGCCGAAGTCAGATATCGCTTGCTACAAAAAGCTATATATGCCCTGGTACTGGCAGGAAGAAGACTACGGCCATATTTTCAGGCTCACCCAATCATCGTCCGAAGTAGTCTACCTCTACGGGACGTCATGAGGAAAGTTGATCATTCGGGAAGGCTTTCCAAATGGTGTATAGAGCTGGGTGAGTACGACATTACTTATGAACCTCGGAAAGCCATAAAAGCGCAAGCTCTGGCAGACTTCATTGCCGAAGTACCCATCACCGAGAACAGCCATTCAGATCCTGGCGAAGGTGACCCAGAATGGACTTTGTATGTAGACGGAGCCTCAGGGTCTGAACACCAGGGAGCTGAGGTAATTATCAGAGGCCCCGAAGGTCTAGAAGTAATGAAGGCCATCAAGTTTGGCTTTAACATCACCAACAATATGGCTGAATATGAAGCCCTCATAGCAGGGTTGCACCTGGCCAGAAAAATTGGTGTAAGAAACTTGAAAGCTCACAGTGATTCCCAGCTGGTAGTTCGACAAATAGCAGGGGACTATGGGGCGAAGGACCCGACCTTGGCAAAATACCATGAACTGGTAGCAAAACTTATCCGGGAATTTCACACCATACGAATCGAAAATGTGCCTCGTCGAGATAATGCCAAGGAAGATTGCTTGGCGAAGTCGAAAACATGCACCGAGGTGCTAAACCACCCGAGCATCTCAGTGCTTAGCATAGTAACCTCGGGAAAAGGCTGAAAAGATCTGATAAAAAGATATCTTGCAACCAGTGAGCTCCCCGAAGACCCCAGCGAAGCGGCAAAAGTGCGAAGACGTTCCAGTCGTTTCTTCCTAATCAGAGAAGAATTATATCGGCAGGGGTATGCAAATCCACTACAGAGGTGCGTTGGCGAAGAGGATACTAAAATGATCCTCGAAGAAGTCCACGAAGGCGCTTATGGTTCACACATTGGAACCGATGCCCTGGCAGCAGTGATACTTTGCCAAGGATACTTTTGGCCTACCCTAAGAAAAGACGCTAGGCAGTTCGTCTAGACATGTGGGAATTGCCAAAAATACACGAGTATCCAAAGGGCACCCTCGGAATTGGTAACTTCGGCTGACTATCCCTGGCACTTCGCAGTTTGGGGCATAGACCTTATTGGGCCATTTCCGACAGTGCCTGGAGGCGTGAGGTTCTGCGTGGTCGCAGTAGATTATTTCTCCAAATGGGTTGAGGCAGAACCCTTGGTGACTGTCTCGGCAAAAGATGTACAGAAGTTCGAATGGAAAAACATTGTGTGCAGATTCGGCATACCGAGGGTGCTAGTAGCCGATAATGGGACCCAATTTACAGACAAAAGGTTCCAAGAATTTATCAACAACCTTGGAATAAGGATGCACTTCGCTCCAGTAGCTCACCCCCAAAGCAATGGGCAAGTAGAAGTATCTAATAGGACCATAAAAGATGGTCTGAAAAAGAGGTTGGGGGAAGCAAAAGGGAAATGGCCAGGAGAGCTCCCAAGTGTGTTGTGGAGCTACCAAACAACACCTCGAAGAGCCACAGGGGAAACACCTTTTTCACTTGTTTTCGGTACAGAAGCCATCATCCCAATTGAGGTAGTACAACCATCGGTGCGAGTACAAGTGTTTGATGAAAGGGGAAATGACCTCGGCCTGAGAGCCAAGCTGGACCTCATCGGCAAACACAGAGAAATAGCGGAGCTGAAAAGAAAAGCTTTTCAGCAAAGAGTGGTCGCGGCTATAAACTTGCACGCCAGGCCGAAGGGAATAAAGAAAGGAGACCTCGTTCTCCGAAAGGCTGAATTTTGACCCCGAAGGCCATCTCACGGAGTACTTCGGCAAATTGGGAAGGTCCTTATCTGGTACTTGCCAAAGTGCGAAAAGGAGTTTACAAGCTCGGCGATGCCGAAGGCATAAAATTAAAAAATACATGGCATTCGGATGCCTTGAAAAAATTCTATGCTTAGGATTTTGGTGGGAAAATTGTACAAGTTAGAAAAATTTCTAAGTACAAAAGTTTCTTAAAAAACTTTTTCTAAGTACAGAAGCTTCTTTTCACCAGAACAGTCATCACCGAAAGAAAGCTTATTTACAAAAATTATCAACCTTCTCTGAAGATTGGAAATTCACTTAAGAGAATTTCCCGAGGATGATTCCAAGGCTAATTTACGTGATAAGTCCAGCTATGATCTTCCGAAGTCTCTTGAGCGAACGTGTTCGGGACAATGGGAAATAAAAGATTTTGCACAACAGACTTAGCCAAAAATCCATGAGAGAAGGAGTCTTTATTAACGAAGATGGATATAAGTACAAAGAAGGAAGCTCGCCAAAAGAAGAAGTACAAAAAAGGAGAAAAAGAAGGCAAAGGACCCTAAAAGAGACTAAGGGACCTCGGAGTTTCGGGAGCCACCAGCTCCTGCGTCCTTGTCCACCGCCTTCGACACCGGAAGAGGAAAAGGCAAGTTGAGGTGCTCAAGTTTTGACCAAGACCACCAAGGCCCTTCGGGGATGTTGAGGGCCGCCAAAAAGGAGAGGTCCAGACTGGGGAACCTCTGCAGAACTTGATGACGAGCGAGGCAAAACCCGTCCTGAAAACCGACCTTGGTCGCTTGGTCGGCCTTCTCCTTCGCAACATCTAAGTCCTCAAGCTCTTTCTCTAGATCAGCGATCTCCTTTTTCAGTGCCTTCGTCTTCTTCTTCTTTGGCTCCTTCTTCAAAGACTCGACCTCGGCCTGGAGCGCGGCCTTTTCAGCAAGCACCTTCGCTAGGAGAGCCTCAGACTCTGACTTCTCCTTCTAATATGCCTCGTTTGCCAAAGTCAGCTCCGCCACCTTAGAACCGAGGTCAGAAATCTTTTGGGAGGAGTCATTCAGAAGTTCCTCTTTTTCCTTCAACAACTCATCCTGAACGGCAGCAACCTCCTTCTGCGCAGCTTGAGCCGTTTCCAAATTCTTTGTGACCAAGTCGGAGCACATGACCTTGGATTTCTCCAAACAGTCTAAGGCCCAGGCTCGGAACACTGCTTGCTTTGCTGCCCGAACCCTAAGGAGGCCGGTGTACCCCAACAACTGCAAAGCAAGAACAAAGTTAGTAAGGCAAAAAATGAGCCAAACACTTAGAAGAAATCAAAAGGAAAACAAGGCGTGAAGTATACCTGGGCAGCGTGCTCGGAAACTTTTGCAGCAAGGGACTCTTCGTCCGGACAAGCCTCGGAAATAGCCTTAAAAGAGGCCTCGGTAAGGATCCCCTTTGAAATCTGGTTGGCCATTTACTGGCAGTCGCTGGAGTACAAGTTCATGTCCTCCATCAATGACCAGAAAGGCTCCCTCGGGATTTTCCCCTTCAGGATATGGGAATCCCGAAGGGCCCGTTTCTGGGCGTGCTCGACCACCCACCCCGAAGACGGTACCTCATCTGCACGGCAAGACAAGAAACTTGTTAAGGCGAGCAATTCTCAAAGTTCAAAAAATAAAGACACTGTAGCTTGTCCAAAAAATGAACCTGGCTGCACCTCAGCGACATCATCGTCAGCGTCCCGGACCCCTGTGGCAGAAATTTCCTTGCCTTTGCCCTTCCAGCGCTCCTCAGCAGAAGGGACTTCCACCAAGCCGTCCAAAAGAGCCGTCGAGGAAGTACGACTCCGAGAATGAGCGTCAGCGGCGACCTCGATCGGTGGGGCAACAGCGGCATCAGGCTCCTCACCTGCCTCCTCGGGAATTTCCGGAAGAGGAGGAGAAGCATCTTTCTTCGCCCGTTTTGTCAAGGATGGCCCAGCCCCAGACGATTTCCACCTTCGGGAGATGGCCTTCTTTGTTTGCTCCCCCTTCTCGGCTTGACTGAGGAAGAGCGCCTTGTAGTAAGCAGCGGACTCGTCGCCCATCTCTGAAAAAGAAGGAAAATATCAGTGTGAGTCTAAGTGGTATCTATAACAAAAAATTTTTTGGATAACTTACTCTCACAAAAGGCCTCGTAAGTAACCTCCTTCCGAAGGAGTTTCACCAACCAGGAGTCTTTCCCAGCGATGGCAGGAGCCAGCATCCCGAGGTCCGTCTTATGCTTCTTCACTACCCCTAGTTCCCGAAGAACCTCTTCGGTCATCAGTTTCCACATGATGGGGAAAGGGTAGAGGGAGCGTGAAGGGACCTCGGAGTCCCAGTCGGAGACTGCCCGGATCCATCTATCGAAGTCCGCGAACCTGGCCGCCAACTCAGGAGTCAGCAGCCTCTTCGGGTCTACAACATTCGTCTCCAGCCTTCCCGAAGCCCACTTGGTCGGAACGTACGACCAGGCCTCCTCCATCTTCAGAAAAAAGAATTTTTCTTGCCACCCTCGCCAGCTGTCCTTAGTGGCGAAGGTGAACATATACTTTTTGCTCCCTGATCCCCGAGGCAGCATGAAGTAAAAGCCACCCTTCGGGACCGCGTAGAGCTTATAGTACAGCATAAAAAGAATGAAATGGGGTTCTATTTTGAAAACGTCGCATATGCAAAAGAAGGCATTAAAATAGCAGTACAAGTTTGGGGGAAGTTGATTTACGGCAATGCCATGAAATTGGCAAAAGTTGCAAATTACCCTCGAGGGAGGAAACTGAAGTCCGGCCTTCAGTTGGGCGCGAAAAACGGTAACCTCATTTCGGCGGTTCATAAAACTGACCACCTGAGGGCCAGGAAGTCTGGTGGTGGCGTAAGAAGGAAGAAAAAACTTTTTGGTCCATCTTTCTAATTTTCTGAAGTCGTACAACAAGTATGATTGAGAAAAGGAAGCCAGCTCTCTGGGATGGGGGAAACAGACATAAGAGGAGTTGGCGAAGACATTTTCAAAGAAAAAAGGACTTCGGGGGAAGAAAAACCAACTTCGAGAAAGCTTTCAGAAAAGCAAAAGATCATAGAAAATCAAAGGATTTTGAGAGTCAAAACCCACCAAACGCTTTGCCAAAATCTGGGTTTGGAGTCACCGTCATAAAAGGTGGCTGGAAATCACCTGAGAAAAAACACCGCCACGAAAAACGCAAAAACAGTTGTGAGCAGGGGAGGAGCAAAAGCAGAACAAAAAGGAACTTATGACGGAACAGGCTATATATACGCCAAAGGCGGATAGGCGAATCGGCGTCATAAGTACTCCACAAAGGTGAACAGTCGCCATAACTGTTCCCTGCATCTAAAAAGGCGCACCTGCCGTAACCGATGCAGTCCCCTCCAATGATAGCGTGCCACGTGTCAGCCATCGCGCCAAACAAGGGACACGCCTCCTGATACCCCTAAACCCTGGGCGCGTCGCTCCAAACTGACACGCTTGGTTATGAGACGCGACGTTGCGCAGACCTGCAAAAGGAAAGAAGTGGGTTACCTCGAAGACACCAAAAGACAGGCTATGGTCGAACAGCCTATGTCTTCGGACAAAAAGGTGCATCTTCGGCACAGGTATTACACCCAATACCCCCAAAGGGCACCTTCAGAAAGCCTATAAACCAAATTTTTCACTTCGGCCTTCCAAAGAATGGCATGTGATAGCTGAAGGGCTATCGCCTCTCTCAGTACATACATCCTACCAATAGTATGGTCAGGAAACCTGTCGTTACCTGAAAGAGGCGATATCACAAACCTCGGAAGGAGCGAAGTCAAATACCCCGAATTCAAGACTTCGGCTAGAACGTTAAGAATTCCAAGGATACTACCGGCTCCCTCGAGGGACCAAACGGATTGCCTTCGAAGATGAAGAACCAGCTATTTCAAGCAGGAGAGAATCTCCCCGAAGGCGGAACCCCCGAACCAGGGAACTCCCCGAACTACAAGCGTAATTCCCAAAGAATGGCATCCGTACCGAAGGACGACCTCGCCAGAGAACCTCGGGAGTACAGCATGGGCATTTAAGGAGCCTCTGACATGTCGCCCACATGCGCTACACCCCGCCTCGAAGAGCGGTCTGACGCGCCAACGCCGTCCAAGTCTTGTCACGACTTGCTCGGTCCCAGACCCGAGGAGCCTACAAACGGCTACCTGTCCCCTACGCCCGGAAGTACAGATCGCATCCGACCGAACACGTGTCGTGATTTGAATGGGCTGGGTATCACTATAAATACCAGGAAACAAGCCCTGGCAAAGGACCCCTCTCCCTGAGAAAACCCGAACAGGCAAGACCACCTAGCCTCTTAGTGCTCTTCCTTTATCTCCTCTTGGAACACTGACTTGGGCATCGGAGGCTCCTCCCCGGAAAAACACTCCGGGGACCTCCTGACTTCCTTTCTTCTGAGCATTTCAGGCACACCCCTCTGGGAAACCTTTGCTCCAGACGTCCTCCCTCATAGGAAGTCCCTCCCGAAGTCATAATGTCACCCGACGAAGATGCTACCGGGCATAACTTTGGTTTCTTGATCCTCGAGTTGACTGACTAAAACTAATAATATTGATATCCTATATCAATTCATCCAAGCATGGTCATGCATTTCCTTAGCCTCACTCAATCAAAGGTTCTGAAGATATCACTCCCATTACATAAGAGGAACAAACCCTATCTTGATCATACAAAACCTTTTGCATGATATGTGACATACCTAATAACTACCTTTATGTTCACTCAATTATGAGCAACAAAAGGAACTATCAAAGTATATGACTCACATGCATGGAATCTTGATGACCTTAAGCCAAAGGACTACATATACCATGATCATTATAAGAATCACTTATGACACTCATATAACAATTCATGTAGCAATCTCAGGGCAAGTCAGTCCAAGACACAAGTTCTTCAACTTGTACCTATATATAGACTACGTATCTCATATTAGTCACTACATATGCTAATGTTAATGTATTATTGTAACCTAATTCCACAATAATACTAAACCAGAGACATTTAAGAATACTATTATTTTAGGGTTATAATTATGTTTGATTATGCTACACAGAAGCAAATAACAAACACAATTATTGGAATAATGCCTTAATAACTTAACTCAATATGCAGAATCTAATCATCTCATGATTGGCTTTTGGGCAAAACATTAACATTTGTTTCATAAAATGCACCGAGACCTATTTGGGTATCACTTCCCTACTAGTGTTGTTCAGCGGGCCGGACCGGCTCGAGACCGGACCAGATCGGCCGGTCCTAGTCCTAAGAAATTTGGGCCCGGGCACAACCCTGGTTGACACATGCCGAGTCCGTGCCGGGCCTTACCCGGTCCTGTGCTGGGCTAGGCCAAATCCGAGCTGGCCTATTAATTTTTAAATTTTAAATTTTTACTTTTTATTTTTATTTTAAGTTTTAGTTTTAATTTTTAATTTTTAGTCTTTAATTTTAAGTTTAATTTCATTTTATATTTTTAAAAATTGATATTAAAATAAAATTATATAAAAATATTATTGTCGATATGTTAAAGAGAACAAAATTTTGGTAACTAATGTTTTACCTTTTAAAATAGTACATAAAACAATAACTGAAAAAGAAAAGCTTGAGGACCAAGAGAGGAAATAGAAGATCTAGAGTAATAGTTATAATATGGATTTTTCAATTTTAACAATTATGGACCAAAATACTTTATTGAACCATGGATCTTTTAAAGTAAATAACTCATTATTAAAAACTCAATCATCAATAATGAAAAAATATGACGAAATACAATATTATGTTGAATTTATGTTAATTAATCAAAGGTTAAATCAATAACTTAATAAAAATAAAATAAAAGGTAAGAAATTGACCAAAAGGTTTGGAAACTATGATATATTTGATTTTGAGTTAAACCATTTTTTTTAACCTTTATTAAGTCAATTATTAAAACCTTAATGACTAAAGTTATTTCTTCATGCTAAATAAACAAACCATGATTACCAAGATTTTACTTTACAAGACAATAAATAAAATAATGACAAAAAAAATTAGAGATAAAGATAACAAATTATGCTCATCAATGTCTTACCTTAGAAAATAGTACATAAACCAGCAAAAAAAAAATTTGGGGACCAACAGAGCAAATAGAAGAACTAGATTAATAGTTATTCTAAGCTTATCTTTATATTTTTATAATTACTTGTTTTAAGAGTAAAACACCACCACCAGTGTGAACTTTTATTAATTTTAAAGCTAAACGGCACTTACATACCATGGAACGGGCTTTACATTACTCAATAGCGAAACATTCCATAAAATTAAATGAAAAATAAAAGGTACGATCTGTGCTAAACAGTAAAATCAGATCAAATACAAAGTAAGTAAATAATGACCAAGCAGTGGATTTAAGCATCTATCTCATCGGGGTTTTCCTCGTCAGAACTCTAGTTGTCTTGTAATCTTAAAGCTACAAGACCCCAATCATGGTTGCATATACAAACTTCAACTGCATCTGGTGATAACCTTGCGCGTTTCTCTGAAATGACACGCTTCCCAGCACTGAAAGCGGACTCCGATGCAACGGTTGAGACGGGAACAGCTAGAACTTCTTTGACAATGATGGAGAGTATTGGAAATTTGTTACTTCTTGCTTTCCACCAGTCTAGAATGTCGGTCTCACTATTCTCCCAAACAAGGTTAAGGTATGCGTCCACTTCAGTAAGACCGGATGCGGCAGCACAGGGCCGTTTGAGGAGTTGGTCAGTCGGATTGAATGACAATGAGGCCGACAATGATGAAGACCCGATGGTAGCTGAAGTAGTGTTTGCAACCTTATCCTTATGCCGACTAGCATAAATCTTAAATAACTCTCGCAAGTGTTTATCAATAGAGGCAGTTATAGCATGAACAGAAATATGTGCCATTTCTAAGAAACTATAATAACCCTCAGGTAGCTGTTGCATACCCGTGATTCTTACGGTCGGGTCTAGTGCAGATGCAAGTAAGTAGATTGGGGCTATAGTACTGAAATATAAAATCCATTTATCTTTCATGGCTTTAATTGTGTCTTTTAAGAACTCGTCATCTTTGTATTGGTTAAAAACCCATGCAATGTTGACCATATGCATTAAAACTTTGTGCGATGTGGGATAGTATAAACTGGAGCACAAAACAGTGGCATTATAAAAATATCGCAGCACAGCAGCCAATTTTGATAGTTTATCCCAATCTCTTGTTTCAAAATTGTTTTCTTTTCTCTGACATTTATAAAACATGTCATGTGTGCAGCAAATGGCATCGCATCCATCAACATCTCATAAGTAGAGTTCCATCGGGTAGGGCAATCAAGTTTAAAATGTTTCCAACTAAAATCGAGGCCATTTTCCAGACAATATTGCTTAAACTCTTTAGAAACTTTGGTCCTTGACTTAAAATAATGGATTGCCCACCTAATTGAAGTAATTTCATTACTCAAAACTTGAAGACCTTTTTGGACAGCTAAGTTTAAAATATGACATAGACACCTAATATGAAAAAATGCGGCATCATGGACAGGTTCTAGTGATTCCTTCAATGTCTCAGCCATGACATCATTGTTTGATGCATTATCAAATGTTATGCTAAAAACCTTGTCATGACAAAAAAATTCTTTTAAACTTTTTGAAATTACATTGAATATGTTCCAACCAGTATGATCGACCTCCATCCACTTAAATGCAATGATACGTTTTTGAATGACCCAACTATCATCAATCCAATGTGCAGTTATACAATAATAATCTTGTCCTAGTGGTGAAGTCCACATGTCACTAGTAAATGAGATAGGATGATCAAAAGTAGAGAAGTATGCTTGTAAGTTTGATTTACCAGCTTCATAAATTTTAAATGCCTACCTTCTAGCAGTAGTCCTAGATGTTCTTTTAAAAGTAGGGTTTAAGTATGATGTAATCCATTTTTCCATGTGTCTATCTTCTGATTGTGTAAATGGTTTTTTAGTTAACATCAACCATTATACCATGCCTTCTCTACAATCTTTTTGATTAAATTTAAAAATACCTGATCCACCGGTACTGCTTGCAAGCTGTGTCTGACCGCCGGTACTCGTAGTTGCATCTGGACATAAAGTCGGATGCTTTGATTCCATGTGACATCTCAGTGTTCCTGTGCCAGCGTTCTTCTTGTGCGATAGCTTTTACTTGCAATGTTTGCAATGTGCGAACCTCGCATCGTTTCCATGACTATCCTTCTAAAAAACTAGGTCAAAATGCTCCCAAACCCATGCGGTGAGCCTCGCCGTCTTACCTTGTGGTGGAAGCTCGACTTGATGGCTTGTCAAAGTTTGTTCAGAACCATCTCCTCCACCAAGATTCCCTGCTGCCGTTGGCTCCACCTCTTCAACGTCATCATCAGAAAGTTGATCGTCAAGCCCCAAGTCATATTGACTCATATCGAATTGCTCGTCATCGTCAGTTTGTTGGATATGAGTCCCACGGGTCGCCGGTTGGAAAAGGCCACAAAAAAATGACCTCAAATCGGTGTAGGATGAAGAGCTTGAGGCATTTCCCTTTCCTCTTGATGCCATTTGTGTGCGGCAAAATTGAGCAGATCACGAGCTTCAAAAGTAATTGAGAATTGATTGAGAATGAAGAAAATAATATTGACTGCTTGAAAGAAATGAGAGAATATGTTAGTAGAGAAGGAGAGATTGCTAAGAGTGGTGTGAAGAAATGGTGGAAATGACCTCCCTATTTATAGGGGAAGGCCTTCTTTTTTTTTGCAAAAAAATCCTTACAAAATAGTTGTTGGAAGGGGCAAAAATGTAATTACAGGGGTAAAAAAATGGCTGGGAGCCGTTATAGGGACTAAAGTGTCATTTTGCCTTTTTTTTTTTTGAATTTTGGAATGTTGGGGACGATGACCGTTGCTCTCTGCCGTGCCGTGCCGGTACCGCCGCCGGTCCCGTGCCGTGCTGGGCCCAGCTGCCTCCTGGGCCGTGCCGAGCCCACTTGTCTCCCCCCCTCTTCCAAGCCCGTAAACAGCCCACATGATGCCTGTTTTAAAACAGGCCCGTGCCGTGTTGGGCTTAACCGAGCCTAGGCCGTGCTTGACGCGAGCTGGTCCTGAGCTGGGCCGGTCCTGACCCGGCCCAATGAACACATTTATTCCCTACTATTATAGGCACATCTGGTGTAAAATAATAACTTATTTTCCTATTTTTTTAGATACATTTTCATTTCAAGAGATCTCAACGAATTGATGTTTGGCTACTCCACTGCTTTCGCCTTTCTTGCTCAACTTCAAATCAAATACAAGCTCAACAACCGGAGTTAGTGAGAGGATGTTACCACCACACAAAAATGGGAGAATTACAAGTGTGTCATGATGGCTAAAAACCATTATATTGTGTAATTCTCACCGTAGTGATTGAAGTGTGGGGGGTAAAAAGCATGATCAACACCTCCTTAAAAGTGTTTCAGGTTAGTAACTTGGTCCCCAAGAAAAGTCCTAAGGATTGTTCATGGAAGACAAGTTTGGACAAAGGACATGAATGGTATGAAAGTGCCATTGGAGGAAAAAATTGCTCATGGAAGACAAGTCTGGACAAAGGAAACACTAAAGGCATTATGGACCTAAATGTCCTAGTGTAAACCTTAAGGTGTTCAGGTTTTTGACTTAAGTCAAAGGGTGGAATTGTGGGGTTATCCCACCATGGGAGAGGCAGCCAAGACTTGATAAATAGTAAAAAATGTTGGGCACATGTTACCAATGAGTTTAAGACAAAGAGACCATAATTAGTGAAAAGGAAAATGACATAAAGCAAGGTTAAGCTTGTTAAGTGTGTTTTGTACCCTTAAGCTCATTTAAGGCCATTTAAGTGGCCAAATCATTTATCTCTCTCTCATTTTTTTCCTCCTCCAGCCCAAGAACATGGCCACACTTCCATCATATCCACCACACCTTTAAACTTGCAATTGATTGAAATTGAAGGCAAAAGGAAGCAATTGGAAGCAAACTAAAGCTATTGCTTGGATGCTTCAAGGATCAAGCTTGATTTTTGGCCTACCCACTTTGGTAAAGGTTCTCTTACTCTCATGGGTTATCTTCTATATTTTCAAGCAACCATGGAGCTAGGGCTAAGCTTGGAAGAGAGCCATGAGCTTGATGAACCAAGCTTAGTGAGGGGAGTGCACTTATTGAAGGTTTTGTGACCTAGTGTGAAGTGCACAATGATGGCAGTGAAGTGAAAGCCCAAAGTTAGTACTAACTAGTGTTAAAATCCTCCTAAGACCAAGCATTAGCTTGAGGAGTGCTGTCATAGTGATTTGTTTATGTTTATTACATGTTTTATGGACTAATCTATAGTTATTGTTACTGTTGCATTTCATGTGTTTGTTGGTTAAGAATGGCTGTTGCATTTGGTTGCTATATCTTGTATATATGCATTATGGTTTTTTGAGGTTTTGTGTCTTTGGATGCAGGTTTTAATGATGGTTACATTGCCTATTGAATTCAAGTACTACCCTTACTAAGTTTCTCAATGAAACTTACTCCCCCCAATTTTGTCATTTCAGGTCCAGCAGAAAGATATCATTCAAACTGACATTTATGGTTTGAGTTTTGATCTGAAATTTTAGGTAAATGAACTTACATATGTCTAGTTATGACCTAGAAAGTTTGGTGATTTTAGAAGCACATTTGGTATTTTTAATGGTGGTACTTATTGTGCTGTGCAGCAACTGTCCATCATCCTGTTCTAGAGTCCATTGTATCTCAGGCACTCCTATAACATAGGGTGCGTATTTAGCTGAGTTAAGACCATTATGTAGTGCATGTATGCATGTACATGTAGTGTATGTCAAATGATGTTAGTGTTGTGCTCAAAAGCCAATCATGAGATGATTGTATTTTTGCACATTAAGTCATGATATTTTATTAAGGGATTAATCCAGCAATTATGTTTGTTGTTTTGTTTCTGCGTAACTTAACAAACATAATTGTAACCCTAGAATAATGATATTCTTAAACGTCTCTGGTCTAGTATTATTGTGGAGCGGGATGCAATAATACATAACGACTACCATATGTACAGACTAATATGAGATATGTAGTCTACATATGGGTACAAGTTGGAGAACTTGTGTACTGGACCGACCCACCATGAGAACACTACATGGATCGTTATATGAGTGTTATAAGTGATTCTCATAGTGATCATGGTATATATAGTCCTTCAACCTAAGATCATCAAGGTTCCCTACATGTGAGTCATATACTTTGATACTTTCCTTTGTTGCTCGTAACTGAGTGAACTTGAAGGAGATCATTGGGTATGCCACATATCATGCGGAGGGATTTGTATGATCAAGATGGGATTTATCCCTCCTATATAACGGGAGCGATATCTTCGGGCCCCTTAATAGAGTAAGACTTAGAAAATGCATGGTCATGCTTAGATGAGTTGATATACGATATCAATGTCATCAGTTTAAGTTGGTCTACTGGGTAATCAAGAAACCAGAGATTGGGCTATACGAGAGTGACACATTCTATGTCTCGTGCTTAGTCTTGATATCTTGGACAAAGGGACAATGGCATATATCGGTGATGATCATAAAGGTTTAGTCGAATCATCGATAATCTTGTCACTTGGGTAGCAATGATGTGTTGCTAGACACCGCTCATTGCTTATGATCATAAATGTGATTTATGATAATTGCCAACATGGTAAGAGCTTATTGGGTTGCACACATAGAGCTATTTGGATCATTAGAGTGCATGGGCTAATAATTTGGGTTTTGGTTTCACAATAATTTCGTATTAATAAAGGGCCTAATAGTTAAGCCATTATTAAGCCCGAAATTAAAGCCTAATTGGATTAGGGCTTTGAAACCCATTAGGTCTGGAAGTTGAGTCTCATTATAAATATAACTTCTAGTGAGAAATTCGAAGGTCTCCTTGCCCAAGCCTTCCAAAAAGGACAGCCGCACTCTTCTCTTGCAATTCCTTGGAGGACGCAAGCTAGCACTGGAAGCGCAAGAGAAACGCATCTGCCGGTACGCGATGGAAGCGTGGTGATCCCGAGAGGCTCGTGTGGATACCATAGAGAGCTTGAACATGTCAACTATTTAAGTTTTGTGATTCGACTCTACAGTTGAGTGAGAGATCTCAACCGAAAATTAGGTATGAAAATTTTTAAACACTCGGTTTACCACGTTTCACTTAGATCCTGAAGGGTTTAGGTTAAATTCCGCTGTGCTGTTTGGCTCCCAAAACCCAACAAATGAGACAAGTATGTGAACATTTTAGTAATGTTTTGGCTATATAAGTGATGTGGTGCAAAGCTGCCTAAGTGTGAATGATGGGCTGCTTACTTGTAAATTCTGTTTTGGCCACATAAAGTTGTTAAAAGCAAGCGAATATAATTCCTATATGTAATGGACATATATGGGATAGCTTTGGAGGGATTTCCTCTTGTGAATGAAGTGTTTGCATACTTATGAAATTTTGTATGGGCAAAATGGTCATAAAGTGACCAGAATTTTGACTCTGGACTCAAAGTTTTATATCTCCCTGTGTAGAAAGAATCTCGATATGAAATTTTGACCACACCTAGAAAACATCTATATGTTAAATTGGGATTTAGAATTTCTAAATTTGGAGCCTTGTAGCCAAAGATATGACGTTGCAAATTTGGCTAATTTACTATTCATTTGGTTAGAATTTTGTAACCAACTTAAAAAATCCATAACTTGGTCCATAGGTGGGCTATTGATGTAAAAAAAAATTATTTGGTTTGCTCTAAGTCTATACTTGATAATGGAGCAAAGAAAATAGGGGGTACATGGCTACAATGATATATTTTATTAGTGGAAGTTACACGTGCAGTGGCTGGTCACTAGAACTAAACAAGATTGCCTAATGTGTGGAAGCCAAAACTAAGACTTGTGCTAGTGTTTTCCTTCTTAGCTGCCATAGTATGCATAAATATAAATATGTGTGTTATGGTTAGACCAATATGCATGTATTTACATAGTGCTCAAGAGGGTCACTTAAGTATGTACACTAGGGGTGTTATTCTGATGACCTATAGGATACACCAATCCTGGGAGTTTAAATGCACAGTTTTTGGCACCATAACTGGACTACCACGAAGTGGGTAACAGAGGACATCATTCTATATGGAAATGGATGAGATTCTCAGTGGAAGAAGTGGTGGCAAGCAATAAATCAGATTCTCGATGGTGGAAGACCAAGGGACAAAGATCAGAAATAATTTTGATTATTTTTGTCAAGGTAGATTCAATCGAAGTTTATGATTGGCTTGGTTTCAATATTCTCTTTGTTGTTATAAGATTTGGCCTCATAGCCAATGATTAAGATCTCGGACAATGTTATGGTTTTGGCAAGTTCATGCAAGGCAAGGCAAGACAAAAGCGGCATCGTGATTAGGAAAAATGGGTAATTTAGTCAATTGGTCTTCGCAAGCAGCCCAACAAATGTAGTCTATTTAATCCTAACTACTCTTGGGCAGAAATAGGCAGCGGGTCGACCTGACCAGGGACTGGCCATGGTTGGCCGATCTTAGGCCCAGGTTAAGAAGGACCGGGATTGGCCTGAGCTAGTCCCAGGGCAGGTTTGAAGGTTCTTTTTATTTTTTTTTTTAAAATTAGAAACATAATTAATTGTATATGTAATAAATATTTTTAAGAAAAAACACCACATTTAGTGTAAGTTTTATTAAGTTAAAAAGTCAAACGGCACTTACAAATAATCGGAACGGGCTTTACATTTTGAAATGACAAAAATGTTTTGAAAATGATGAAAAATAGAAACCTATGATCTGTTCTTAACAACATAATCAAATCAAATACAAACTATATGTATGATTGAAAAAAAAATTCAAGTCTTGGTATCAAATATTACCTCATTATTTGAACTGTTTTGGTTTTGTTGCTAGAGTGCTGCGAGGCCCCAATCTTGATTGCACACGCATACTTCTACCATCTCAGGTGTCAATCTTGATCATTTCTCCGATATCACATTTTCCTATACTAAACACTACCTCGGATGATATGGTGGAGACTAGAACAACAATAATCTCTTGTGCGATTATCGATAAAATCAAAAACCTTGACCTTTTTTGTTTCCACCACTTCAATATGTCGACATTGCTTGCCTCGAATGATATGTTAAGATAGTCATTGACCTCAGCTAATCCCGATGTCGTCGGTCGAGGTCATTTGAGCATTTGGAGGGTTGGGTTGAATCTTGATGAGATTGATCTCATTGGAGGCTCAGTTTGAAGAGCTTCAGATCTTACCTTATCCGAATGCCACTCACAATATAACTTGTATAAAGAATGCAAGTACTCGAAAGCAGTAGCAGACATAGCCAAAACATTTATATGAAACATTTCTAAATAATTATGAAAAATTCTTTCAAGGAATGTTGTTGTGCTCGTTAATTTGACATATGGGTCAAGCAAAGAAGCAACTAAAAAGATATGTGAAATTTTTTCGAAATACTGAAACCACTTAGCCCACATGACTTCGATAGTCGGTTTTAACAACTCATCATCTTTAAACTAATGTAAAGAATATGTAATGTTCACTAAATGAAGCTAAACTTGATGAATGGTTAGGTAGTAAACACCAGAGAAAAATTTAGTAGCCTCATAAAAAAACTTAAGCAATTCACCAGTTTCGGAACATTTTTCCCAAACTTCAGTCGTAAGAAATTCACAACTCATTTTTAAGTTCATGAAATGCATCAACAAATTTGCATACGGGAATACATCTTGCAACATCAAATATATGAAGTTCCAGTGAGTTGGGCAATCCAATTTAAACCGTTTCCAAGAAAATTCTTTTTGATTTTCAAAACAAAAGCTTTTAAATTTATGAAACACAGCAGGTCTTGATTTCAAATACGGCAAGGAGTTTCAAATAGGCAAAATTTCATTTTGGAGAACTTCTAAACCCTTATACACACAGATTCAAAATATGATACATGCATCTAATGTGAAAGAATGCACTGTTGGGAGGTAGTTTCAACGTTTGACTCAAAAGGCGAGTGACAACATCATTTTTTAAAGCATTATAAAATGAAATGCACAGGACTTTATCAGCACAAAAATAATCACGTAAAGTTTCTAAGATGCAATTGAATATGTGATAACCAGTATGATCTATTTAAATGACCCTAAATGACAAAATTCACTTTTGCATAATTCAATCAGAATCAATCCAATGAAAAGTAACACAATAAAATGATTGACCTATAGGTGATGTCCACATATCAGAAGTGAATGTTACACAATGATCAAGAGCAGAAAATTAGGCTTGCAAATTTGATTTTCTGGCTTTAAATAATCTAAAGCTTTTTTTTTTAGTAGTTTTCCTAGACACTTTTTTAAATGTATGATTTAATTGTGATTTTATCCAAGATTCTAGGTGCACATCTTTAGCTTGTGAAAAAGGTTTTTTGGTAAGTATCATCCAATTTACCATGCATTCTCTACAAGATTGTTGGTTAAAATGAAATATACTTGGCCTGCCGGCGCCGGTTGTAGACCCAAGTTGTGTTTGTCCTCCAGAACTAGTCCTAACATTAGGATGGACGTTAGGATGTTGATTTTCAATATGTCGCTTTAGCATTCCAGTGCCAGAATTCTTATCATGCACCATTTTTTCTTATAATGTTTGCATTTCCTGTACCTCGACTCCCCTTCGTGTATGAGCTCATAATGCTCCAAAATCCAAGCAATTAGTCTTAAGGATTTATCTTGTCATTGGGTTTCCTCCACGGCGGGTCCAGGACTTGTCGGCATCGGTTGTATTGACGGATTCATGGCCGCGATTGCATCTAACTCTTCAACTTCATTATCTAATAATTGATCGTTGAGTCCCAAATCGTAATTCGTGATATCAATTCCAGTATCATTGTCATACAACTCTTCAATTAATATGCTTTTATCAGCGGGCTGAGAACGGTGACGGAACAAGCCTCAAAGGCCGGTGGTATGGGAAGTGGAACTCTCTATCGCCTTGTTCTTTCCTCTTAAAGCCATAAGTCACGAACTAATAGTAGTGATTAATTCAAAATTAAGAGGAGATTATGAGGATATTAGGGCAAGCTTAGTAAGAAATTTGGAAGAGATTAAGAAAAAAGCTTGAACGCTTGGGAGAATATAATAAAGGAAGAAGAGAGATTGAGTGATGGTGTGACGATAGAGTGAAAATGGCATTGGTATTTATAGGGGAGGGCCACAAATTATTTGGACCAAAAAGTCCTTAAAATTTAGTTGTTGGGAGGGGTGAAAATGGAATTTTTTGGGCTAAAATAGAGCAGAAAACTGTTAGAGGGCATACTGTGTAATTAACCCATTTAAAAAAAATTTGCAGGTTTCTGTTGGAGGAAGGAGCCGTTCGCTCCAGGCCCGAACCGGACTGGCCAGTCTTAGGTGAGTTCGGTTAGGGTCACAAAGTAGGGCAAGTTCTGTTTTGGGCCGGGTCGATCCGTTTTGCACTATTCTCTCCTCCAGAGCCTAGATTTGGCCTATTTTTTAGCAATTATTTTCTAGGTCATGCAGGGCTGAGTTTGACCGGTTCAGGATGGGTTTAACTTCCGAGCCTGACCTATTTGGGCCGGGTTGGACCAGCCCATGTTCCACCTCTACTATTGGGCCTTATGTAAATTTACACATAGATCTATAAAAGGAAGATTATAACTAATTCGATATGAAAATTAATACTCCCTCAATTCCAAAATAGATGAAACATTTCTCTGGGCATAGAGATTAAGGCGTATGTAATTTATATTATTTTTTTCAATTTTACCCATGGAACTAAAATTAATTTTTTTTGGATTTTGTATAGTAAGAGTTTAAACAATGTTTAAAAAAGAATTGATTTTTTTTTTTGTTTTGGGAAGTGAGATATTGAGTGAAGATTAAAAAAAAATTCTTTATTTCGTTTTGTATAGTGAGAGTTTAAATGGGGATAAGAAGGTAAATTGATTGTTTAAAATTTTTTAAAAGAGGAAATGTTTCAACCTTTTTGGGACATTCAAAAAAGGAATACGTTTTATCTAAATTGGGACGGAGGGAGTACTATATTTGTGTAATAATCACTTAAATTAAGAAACTAATAGTTTTTTATAAAGTAACTAAATCTTTTACAAAAATTATTTTAAAAACAATTTTAGGCTTCTTAAAGTATATATGAAGTTTGAATTAATAAGTATACAACTGGAGTAACTGGTGTAATTATATATACAATTAGACCCATTTGGTATTAGTGTCAATGATTAGCATTAGAGTTTTGAAAAAACTTTCCAATAGTAACTTTTAGCTTTTAACTTCAGCATTTTCATCTCAACTATTAAATAAATTATCCAAAATTCTAACGTTAATTGCCAAAGTTGTTCCCAAATGAGGCCTTAGTAAACAATTTTAATTCATTATCAATCATCTCAAATGAGTTGGACACCTTTTTTTTTTTTTTTGGTAATTAGAACAACCTACAACTAGATGCAAGAGTTTTGACATATATATATGTAAGGAACAATGGAAATATTTGCCTACTCAGAACCCAGAAAGTGCATAAATCCGATATCAATGACATTAAATGAGAAGAATTGAGGTAGGCAGGAGTCGAATGTCCAACCTCCCTCTTCCACCTTCATGTCCTTTGTCACTTGAACTAGCTATACATTATGAGTTGGACACTGGAAAAAGAAAAGGAAAAATAAGAAAATAAATGAGAAAATAAATAAAATAAATGAGCTAAATAGGATCAGTAGTTATCCTTTTTTATTTCTTGCATGCAACTTAATGAGAGGCTTAATTTCCAATTGGCCCTTGAACTATTATGAATATATCCTTCAGCCTACTGGACTAAAGTTAGTTCCCAAACAGCTGATGCACTTCTAATATTCTGCCATAGTGGCATCGCCTGTGGTGGCAATTATTGACGTGATGCGTGAGTCTTGCATAGCTTGGCGCTAAATGGTACTTCATAGTTAAATTGCTCCATGAATTGGAAGAGACATATTAATTATATGAAACAAATCAAAGTTATTCAACGCAAATTGAGACTAGATATGATGAGGCAACGGTCGAGCAGGGCTTGTGGTTCAAAGCCCCTTGGAAGCACTACCATTTGCAGCCACCCATGGGTTAGTCAAGCATGTATTCTCATTTCTCGGGGGCTGTTTTTGGAAACTAATTCACTTCATTGGGAAAAAATGTCAGATTCATGATAGTTGAGGATAAAATTTTAGATTTTAGCATAGTTCGAGACAGAGTTCCAATAAATCAATGGATTAGGCACCAATCTAATTATAAGTCAACGCCACGAACAGGCAGCCGGCAGGACAACAATAACTCCTCCACATGCAACTTTTTCGGCGCCAACTCATGCATAACTCTTCCATTATAAATTCTCCCACCAAACCTCCTCAGCCTCACTAATTAATATTCCAATATCTATTCGAAGTAACCGATTAATAATGACAGCAATTTATCTAATAATAGAAGTTTTGCGTTTGCCTACTCAACTCAACCGGTAAAGATAAGACATTACCAAAGTCGAGCTTAGGTTTAAATTACAGCGGAGGCACTCCCATATACAAATTTATTGATAAGTTATCCAAATTTAATTTGATATATTTCAAGTTTTTTCAGATGGACAAATGACTATAAGACATTCACTGTAGCTCCTCTTAATTTAAATATATACTCGTATATGCTTCTGATTAAAAGAGAATAGAAATTTTTGTCTTTTAAGTGATTTAAAGAAGTTATTTTCACAAATCACCTTATGCTAACTATTTTTATAACTAAAACGAAATCCGTAAGGGGTAACTATATATTTATGTCCTAATGTTGAACATGTATTGAAATATTTGCAATACAATTAGACATATGTGTCCTCTCCACCTAGTTGAGGTGGTAACAAGGACACTTGGCCATAACAATAATGAGGGTTGAAATTCGTTTCCCCTCTTCTAATCGCAAATAATGTCATTTAAAATTTGATTTAGTTGTCTTTAGATCCCCAAAAAACATGTATTTCTCTGTCTCATTTACTATATAAATACCTCCTTTAAATCTTATACTTATATACTATACCTAATTTTAAGTATACGAAGAAAAAACATTAGACATATGCAAGGGACTCATAAAGAGACAGTTGGAGGGATTCGAACCACTCTCGCACGTTCGTTCAGTTGCATTCTCGGAGTCGCATGCAAGTAGTCATCCATGAAAGCAAAAATGTTGACAAAAAGCTAATGAAGCCTTTCTTTTTCTTTTCTCAAAGAAGCTAATTAAGCCCCCAAAAAAATCGGATAGAAGTGACATATTTTAGCAATATTTCTACTTATAACAACCTAAAAAGGGTAAATTAATAACTTTATGTCTCAGATATATTTATACAACGGATTGATGTCCGTCCTACATGGTTCTACTTCTGTAAAATTGTTAATTTTTTTGTAACATACTATTCTCATTCCAAATTATTTTTTAATTTTTTTTAGTCGACTCAAATATTTGTATCATTTCTATATTTAGTTAATTTACTTTGTTATATTGTCTTTTAAATTATAGTTTTAACATACTTGTTTTTACATTATATAAACGTTTTTCTTTTAATCTCCATGACAAATCCAAATATTCGTACCACATTATTATGACTCGCCATTAAAGAACACTGAGTAGTGACGAGTGACAATACTAACCGGAACCACTCTCATTTATTGCTCTTCCTCAACTTCCATCCTCCATTGTTGAAGACCTCAGCGGTCCCTTTTCAAGTCATGGTTTTGCTTATTATAAGTGTTTGAAGAGCCTCCAAAACATTGTTAGAGCAAATATGGGTCTCTATCTGAAAAATATCTTGTTGCTGGTACTGGCCTCTGCATTTGGTTTTCTGAGCAACGGCGGCGACGCCCAAGAGACACCGACGACACTGGTTCCGGCCATTATCACCTTCGGGGACTCTGCCGTCGATGTGGGTAACAACGACTACCTCCCCACGATTTTCAAGGCTAACTATCCTCCATATGGAAGAGACTTCCCCAATAAGCAGGCCACCGGCAGGTTTTGCAATGGAAAACTGGCCACCGACATAACCGGTAACTCTTCAGTTAAAATGTTTGCTACTTCATTTTGGTTAATTGCAAGAACGAAGGTATTACAAATAAGATAATTATTTTTTAATTAAAATCTTTAATATGGGCGTTACACACAGTTTATTAAACCATTAGTCAATAAAAATATTGTAATTAAAATTTATTTTATGAAATATAATTACATTTTCAAATACTCTATTCATCTCATAAAACGTTACCCTTTCACTATTTACAACAATTAATTTATGATTTAATTGTTTTAAAATTTATTATAAAAATATGAATATTTTATATAAAAATAAAATTGTAAAGCTTATAGTTTCTAAATATTATTTTTTAAATTTTTTTTCAATATATATTAATATGAATATGTTCAAGTCAAACTTCAATTAAAAAAAAAAGGTACAATGATCAATTATTGTGAAGGGAAACGAGTATATTTTTTATGTTTTTTATAAATAATTAAAAAGTGATTTTGTCATTTTTTTTCTCTTAATTTGATCGGAAAAATTATTTTTGTTTCGTTTCCTTGCATCTCTTCTGCTGTCCACTTTCAGGTCAGAAAAATCACAGGCACAGTACAAATTGAATCACTTCTTGTTTATTATATTTATTTATTTTTTGTGAAACTTCTAAATATTTTTTTATTCCGTAGGAAACATATGGAGCATAAAAGATACACCACACTATATAAGAAAAAATTAATCTATCCAATCATTCTTATTACTTTGTTTTTCTTTATATTAAATCTTCATTTTAAATTTAATTTTTTTTCAGCCAGTATATAGGATCTTTATTATTTAATATTGTGTGCTAGCTAGCTAAATCAATGATTTTTCACTCGACAACTGCCCACCGCCATAACTCTTAACTCTTCAATTAAAATGTTTGCTACTTTATCTTGGTTATTTGCAAGAACGAAGGTATTACACTTAGGAATAAGGTAATTAATTTTTAATTAAAATGCTTAATATAGGCGTTACACAAACCATTAGTCAATAAAAATATTTTAAAAGGAATTTTATGAATAGATTATATTTTCAAATATATTTTTTGGTTTTTTATGAATAACTAAAAATTGATTTTTTTTTTTCTCTTTGATCGGCAATTTTTTTTTGTTTCTTTTCTTTGTATCTCTTTTGTTGTCCACTTTCAGGTCGGAAAAATCACAGGCACAATACAAATTGAATCACTTCTTGTTTATTTTATTTCTTTAATTTTCGTGAAACTTATAAATAATTTTTTATTATGTATGAAACATATATATGTGGAGTATAAGATATATACTACATTACATGAGGAAAAAAAAATGAATTTTCCGACCATTCTTATTACTTTGTTTTTCTTTTATATTATATGCTTGGTTTAAAATAAAAAATTTTCAGCCAGCATATAGGATCTTAATTATTTAATATTGTATGCTAGCTAAATCAATGATTTTTCACTTGAACATTTTTATCTCAAATAAAACTGTCCTACAGATTCAGAGCAAATGTTACATGCAATCTTATAGAACTCGTTACAGACCAACATATATCACCGTTAAATTATTGTCCAAAAAAATAAACAAACAAATAAACTGTACATAATAACATAATTTATTTTGTTTGATTGATCTGTATAGATCACTCATTTTATCAAGTTACATTGACCCTGTCCTTGTCGTGCCAACCAAAATTTAAATAATTTGTCTAATTTATCAATTTATATTTGTCCTTGTTCTTGTCCATCGTAATATTGAATTTTTCAACCTTTGATTGTTTTTTTTATTTGTGCTAGTTTTTGTCTTGTTATATGCCAAGAAAAATATATTACAATTCTACTGTTGATTGTATATTAAACGGTCATATGTTTTCAAGGAGGAATTTGAAATAGTGCATTTTCTCATACTTTCTCAGTTCCAACAAGATACAATATATTTCATTTTCGACCATTCCAAAATTTCACAACATTTTCATATTTAATAATTTAGTTTACCATATTACTTTTCAAATTATCATTTTAATATCCTTATTTTCCATCTTTCTTAAATTATATGTAAGATGTATAGGATGAAAGAGGAAGCAACACAAACTTTTTTATTTTTTTTAATATTATCCAAAATGAGACGGGGATTGTATTCATGTTTATGACTGTTTTTCTTACAGCTGAAACGTTGGGTTTTACAACCTATCCCCCCGCGTACCTTAGCCCGCAAGCAACCGGGAAGAACCTTTTAATCGGAGCCAATTTCGCTTCTGCTGCTTCTGGTTATGATGACAAAGCGGCCAGCCTCAACGTGAGAACCCAAATACCCCTAACCTAAGACCATCCCCTCATTACAACTGATAAATGGCCGAAATGGAGACTAATTCCAAGGCTTGATTTTGATTTGCTTTGTTGCAGCACGCCATCACATTGCCACAGCAGCTGGAGTATTTCAAAGAGTACAAGACTAAGCTTGCGAAAGTCGCCGGCGACAAGAAATCGGCAGCGATCATAAAGGATTCCTTGTACCTCTTGAGTGCTGGAAGCAGTGACTTTCTGCAGAACTACTATGTCAATCCTCTGCTGAACAAAATGTACACCCCGGACCAGTATGGCTCCTCCCTGGTCCAAGCCTTCAATAGCTTCGTCAAGGTACCCGAAAACCGAACTTGATCATGGTGGATTCTTTTCTATGTACCTGTATGCTGATGATATTCAGAATTTGGAATGATGCCCCAAAACAGGAGTTGTATGGCTTGGGGGCTAGGAAGCTCGGTGTGACTTCACTTCCACCATTGGGGTGCCTTCCTGCTGCAAGAACCCTTTTCGGTTTCCATGAGAAAGGGTGTGTTGCGAGGATCAACACAGATGCCCAGCAGTTCAACAAGAAGATCACCTCTGCAGCAGCTAGTCTCCAGAAGCAACTTCCCGGCCTCAAACTTGTTGTTTTCGACATCTTCAAGCCACTTTTTGACCTTGTACAATCACCTGCAAAATATGGTAACAACAACGAGGGTCTTCCCATGTAGTTCAAAGTTTGGAAACCCTTTTGCAGATGCCAATAAGTAAGAAAGGAAATGATCACCATTTTTTGCAGGTTTCGTGGAAGCAACAAGAGGCTGCTGCGGGACAGGAACTGTGGAGACAACATCGTTCTTGTGCAACCCGAAATCATTCGGGACATGTTCTAACGCTACGCAGTATGTGTTTTTCGACAGCGTCCATCCATCCCAGGCTGCAAATCAGGTCCTTGCTGATTCCTTGATAGTTCAAGGCATCAACCTCATCGGATGAAGGCAATCTGAGTGTTCTTATTTTAACGTCGACTCTAGAGAGTGTTTGTCAGATGTTTATTGTTTAATACTATTATGTTGATCAAAACATCATCCAAGTTAAGAAAATATTGCAGAAGATTGTGTTTTAAGTTAAATGACTAGAACACGGCGGCACTTTGTTGCGGGTCCATAAAAAATACATATTTGTTATATTCCTAGTATTTGGGGAGAAAAAAAGTGTTAAACAAAAGTTATGAATGATTAATAAAACGCACTCCCTCTGTCCCACTTTATTTGCTTCATTTAACTTTTTTTACTAGTTTGACTTGAATTTATTCATATTATTGCTTGTTAGAAAAAAAAATTAAAAAATATATTTAGAATCTATAGGTCTCGATTTATTATTCATATATAAAAGTTTTCCATTTATATACTAAAATGTTGGAAATTAAAAATCATAGATTAATCGTTAAAAAGTGAATGGTATAAAGAATTTGGGACAAATTGAGTAATTAATAGAGATGAAAATGGATAAAATATAGGTGAGATAGTACTAAACTCGCATCGTATCCATCATGTTGGACATCAAATCTATTTCCTATCCACTATCTATCGGCTTTACAATTTTAATATCAATGTCCTATCCATTTTAAGGTGGGTAGGATCAGGTAAAACCCACATATCTGTTGCATACCATCATAATAAAAAACAATAATTCTATAATAAAGTACCATAATAAAGAGAAACTAAAATTAATCTTGCAAAAAAATACTCCCTTTATCCCATATATTTTGCTCCATTTTCCTTTTTAGGCAGTCCCATAACCTTTGCACCATTTCCCTTTTAAGTAATTTTTTACACCCTATTTACCCTTATATCCTTATCTTAACCCATCTCTCACCCTTTCCCCAATAGATTACACACACACACACTCTCTCTCCTTTTCCCTTTATCCCTCCGGCTTGCTTGCACAACAATTCACTACTAAAAAAACTGAGTTTTCCAATGGTCATTTCCAACGTGCAGACGTTGGTAAATTTGAAATTACCAACGCCTGACAAATGGCCGTTGGTAAATCGATCGTTGGAAAACTTTTACCAACGGCTAACCTTGAGCCGTTGGTAAATTGCTACTCCTACAAGTTGGTGATTTGGCCGTTGATAAATTTCCAATGGCCTAATTTTCCAATGGTCTAAGAGTTTACCAATGCCTGTTAGTTGGAAATTTATCAACGGGTTAGGCCATTGATAAATTTACCAACGCGTTCGGCCATTGGTAAATGATATACACCAAAGCCTCTAATTACCAACGGCTTAACCCGTTGGTAAATTTACTAACGAGCTAACCTATTAGTAAATTTGCCAACGGGTTAGCCCGTTGATAAATTTATCAACGGCTTAACCCGTTGGAAAATTTACCAACAGGTTAGGCCGTTGGTAAATTTACCAACAAGTTTGGCTATTGGTAATTTTAAAGACTACTTTCCAAATCCATCGTTGTCTATTACAGATTCCATGATTCCATTATTTTCCAAATTCAGTATACCATATTATGTGTTAATGATCCAATTGTTGAATGCGCAAAAAAAATGTAAAATCAACATCAATACTGTGTATCCCAAGTTGATTCATACATTATAAACAAAGAGTTATATGTCTGATACATATCATAAAAGTATCCATAATGCAAGATCTCCAAAATTTGTTGTAAGGTTCTAAAATTTTATATAAGTCTCAAGTCTTATAAATGATATCCAAGTCCTATAACACAAGCACATGATGATGTACCTTTTTCGAGATGGCAATCAAACTTACTCAGTCTCCAAGTCTGAATCATCCATATACTGTGGGGGCACTTGAGGTGGGGGCGGGGAAGGTTGAGTGAATGACAAATTAACTTCAACTATACTCGATTAGCCTCCAATGCGGCTCTATTCATGTCCATCTCTACTTTATGTCTCCTTTGAAGCCACTGTAACTTCTTCTCATACTTGGCGTCCCTTTGTGCAATCTCCTCTGCTATCATCTTTTGTACTTGTTCATTCAACTCTAGTGTTTGAGTGAGGTCAACAGGTGAGAGCATTGTAGCCATTCAGCATCATGGGACAACGCACTGCTCTGAATCCAAACCAAAAACACGTCCTCTCCTTTTCCTACCAGATGCAGTACTAATGATGGCAGCTTCATCAATTTCATGTTCAGGCTCTACTCCCTTGTGTTGCTGTGTTTGCTCCTCAATCTCAGCACCAACCCGAGCCTACAGAAAGATGTTTACATTCATATGTGATTATAACAATTTTAACTTAAGAGTAATAAAGAAAACAAGTTACGATACTTACAGCAACTTCTTCGAAGCGCCTACTAACGTATTGTCCACTTTTCATTTTATGTGTCGCCTGGAGGACCTTAAACAGGCCGGGGTCCTTCTTCTCCAGATTTTTCTCTCTCTAATAGAATGTTAATGCATAGTAATGTCTGTCATTAATTATTAATAAGCGGATAATGTAAAGTTAATGAAGAAGAATGATTTACCATTTAATCTCAATGTGCAGACACCAAGATTGACCCCCTGCATATGTCACATTACATGATCAAGACTGAGAATTTACCTCACTGACAGAAGTTTGGATTACCTTAAACAGAAGTTTGGAATTGGCAGAATATGCCTTCATTTCCGCATATGCATCATCAGACATGAAATTTGCCTCACTCAACGTTTGGCCAGATCCTTCACATGCCTGATGTTTGCCATTAGGCATCGATAATGCTGTGCCCCCCAAGATGTGCCATATCCGATACACCTCATTATGGTGTATCGGGTCCCACCACAGCTTATCTACACAGGATAATAAATTGTTTCGTTAAATCATGATGGATAACAGTACACTGCTTAAAATGAAAATATGATATTGTACTAATACGACAATTACCTCAAAAATGAGCCACCATTGTTGAATATCTGATGCGGAGACATGAGACCAATCAGGATATGGCTTGAAATGCAAGGTGAAGCATGTTGTCACCAACCGTGTCACTCTAAGTAGAAGGAATCTGCAAAGTGAAAATGATGTATGGTAGTACAAACTGTAGGTGTAAAATAGAATGACATAAGTGCACCCACTAAATTCTCTATGTTACTAATAGTTTGTTGTATGTTAATTACTTACGTGTTGCTATGAAGGTAAATATTTAACCGAGGTCGGGTTGGTGCTTGTGTCACTAATGATGGGACATCTGCAATATGGATGTCAAAATTTGATACCGCAGAATGCATCATCTAGGGGTGACTAACATGTGTTCCTCGGGGGCTATGTGGAGATGGCATGTCTCCACCTTCACCAAAAACATGTGCATGAGATTGGGCAAAAGTAGGTGGGATTGAAGTGTCCTGTGTCTTTGGAATTGCATCAACATGTGCTTGGGAAGAAGAACTCGTCCTCTGTTGTCACTAAAGTGCAAGAACTCGTCCTCTGTTGTCACTAAAGTGCTGTCTGCATGACCTCGTTGAATACTTGAAAAGAACCCTTCCCAGGTTGGCGCCTGTAGGTGTTATCCCCTTTAGGTGGCATTTGTAGTAATTAACACAACATTAAGGAAATCATGTAATTATTTAAAGATCATATAATAAATTTATCATCATTTCACATAAATTACCAAATATGTTTATTTAGACACATTTATGACTCGAGATCAATATTGTGACTGCCACTATCATCTTGATTCACCTGACCCAGTACTTGCATAGTCTTGACACTCCTTGTTTTCATCGTTATTAGTTCCATTGGATTCAAACTCCCCCTCATTATCATCTGAATCGTGATTAGCAGCCTCCTCATTTTCATTTTCATCATCATTGTCATTCACACCCATTCTTTGAAAATCTTGTTCAATATCATCACCCAATCCTGGGTCAACTAACTCACCAACAGGGTCATCCTCGATTACATGATTTGTATGGCCTCCATTTTCTTGATAAACATTATCATTGTCTACTAATTCGTATTGAATGATCTGTCTAGGTTTTATTGTAAGCACAGCTGACCAACTATTCTTTTCACATGACTTTGTCAGATATAGTGTGTAGTATACTTTATTTGCCTGTGATGCGAGAGTGAATGGATTGAACTTTTGATATCGCCGAGCATCACGGACCTCGACTAACTTAAACTATTTATGAATCCAAGTTCCATGATTAGGTGTGGGGTCAAACCAGTCGCAGCTAAACAAGACCACATTTTTATGTGGATAGCCAAGATATTCTAATTGAATGACTTCTTGTAATATACCATAAAAATCACATTCAACTTCGCTTGAACCAGTGCTTCGTATGCACACTCCACTATTAAATGTTACCTTGTCCTTGCCCCATTCACTTATGTGGAATTTGTACCCATGTGTGAAATGTACACGCCATGTCTCAACCCAACGTGAAGGCCCACATGCAACATCCCACAATATCTAATCGACTACATTGTTTCGTGGGTCATCAACATAAGTAAACCAATTTTAAGTTATGAAAAAAACATTCAAAAATGATGCAAATTAATAGTTTACAACAATAATGCATTGTATCCACTTACATAGTTTTTTAGCCAGTGTGAAAAGTTGTTTTCAATATGTATGTCCATAACGGACATGGTAATAGTGGGTGTAACCAATTTTACCTGCTCAACAAACAGACTGTGCATAATAGAATGACAATAAGATAGCTAGGTTAGTCCCACAAGAACTATTGGGCTTCAAAAAAATAAGATGTCAATCTGGAATGAAACTCATGCTTACTTGAGATATGGCCTAATATCAGCACAGTTTAATAGAACATGTGTGGTGGCAACTCTTTGTTCATCATCTGTAAGGAATCTATATCTGGATGCACCATATGGCGACCCGGAAAGTTGAATATGGCCCATAAATCTCCATTACAAAGGATAAGACCGCCATCATCATTCGAGGAACTATGTTCATCATATAGGGGACATGGGATTCAAAATAATGGGAGCAAAAGATGGAAGTCTCCTCTATAAGGTGTGCTTCACAAATTGATACCTTAACATGAGCAGTATTAGAAACCTTCATTTTAAGGTCATGAATGCACCACTCAAATTTATACATCCACCGATATTGAACAAGTCCTCCAACCTTTGCTTCATATGATAAGTGAACTGGCAGATGCTCCATGATATCAAAAAAGCCAAGAGGAAAAAATCTCTCAAGCTTGCACAAGATAATTGGAATATTAGCCTCCAACCCAAACAAGTGATTAGCATTCAGCTCTGGAGAGCACACAATTCACTAAAAAATAGGCTTAACTGGGTTAATGGTTTCCATATATTCTCAGGAAACCTCTAAAAGGCAATGGGGAGAAGTCATTGCATCATCACATGACAATCATGACTCTTCATGCTGTACATAGTGCTACAAGAACTATCAACACATCTGGCAAGATTGGAGGCATACCCATCTGGGAGTTTTAGAGATTTAATCCAAGTGAGAACATCCTGCCTTTGGTTAACATCAAATGTGAACCGGCCCTTGGGTTTGAATAAACGACCACCTCCAAAGGAACCATTTTTAACTCCGGTCGATTACAATAAATCTCAACGTCCTTCCATGCCTTAACATTATCTTTTATTTTGTTCTTTATATCCATAACAGTATTCCAGATATTGTCAAACACGTTTTTCTCAATATGCATAACATCCATATTATGGCAGACTAAGTTCATCCCCCAATAAGGCAACTCCCAGAAAATGCTCCACGTAGTCCAATTATGAGATTTCCCATAGTCACAAGGCTGATGTTGTGGCCCATCCATAGAAATTAGTGGAAGGAAGGAAATTCATTCAAATATGGCCTCACCTGACAAACGCTTAGGAGTCAATGAATTCTCTCACTTGCCTTTCTTAAAACTTACCCTATTTCTTCTATAGGGGTGGCCAGTTGGTAGAAATTGCCTATGACAGTTGAAGTACAAAGTTTTCCTGCCAAACTGAAGTTGGAAAGACTTAGATTGCCCTATACAAATTAGGCAAAACAATCGACCATACGTCATCCATCCTGAAAGCATGCCATAAGCTGGGACATCATTTATGGTCCATATTAGTGCAGCTCGAAGGGCAAATTTTTCTTTCAATGACACATCCCATGTTTGGACGCCCTCGTCCCATAAATGCTTTAGTTCTTCTATTAGAGGTTGTAAATAAACATCAATATGGTTACGAGGACTGCGTGGACTTGAAACAACAATGAAAAGAACATATAGGGTTTTTTCATGCACATCCATGGGGGCAAATTATATGGAGTGACTATAATAGGCTAGCATGAGTACTGTTTTCCAGATGGTCCAAAAGAGGCAAATCCATTGGCATACAAACTTAACCGTATATTTCGTGGTTCGGAAGCAAACCATGGGTAGATGCGATCAAAATGCTTCCAAGCTTCACCATTAGATAGATGTTTTATAACACCTGGGATTGGTCATTGTTCCTGTGCCACTGCATTTGTTCTGCTGTCGAGATTGAAGCAAATAGGCATGGGAGATGCAGGATCAATGGTAAATGATGCATGGTCTTCCATGGACAATCTTTACCCTTATCACCCTTTTCCGGCTTGTACCTTTCAGCGCCACAGAACTTACAGCTTCAAAAATTACTTTCTTCTTTTGAGAACAACATGTAGTCATTAACACAAGCATCTATCTTAATGTGAGATAAAATTAACTATGAAACTAATTTTTTGGTTTCATACCAGTTAGATGGCATCTTACTATCTATAGGTTGCATTTCTTTCATCAATTAGGCAATGCTATCATAACAAGCTTGTGACATGTGGTACTCAGACTTAATGTTCAAAAAATGAACAGCAGCAGATAACTCATAATGATTCTGACACCCCTCCCATAAAGGAGTTAAGGTGGAATTCAATAGGTTGAAGAAATGTTGAGCACTTTCATTAGGCTGCTCATCCATGTGAGCAAGACTTTGATGGTAATTAGTCTCAATGGCATCCAATACTGATGCTTGTTGGCATCTTCGTTGTACAACATGGTAGGCCTGAGAGGGACTTCCGGTGGGGAGATGTTGGTAGAAGAGACTTCCGTCGTGAGATTACCTGAAACACTCAGAAGAACAAAGGTTAAGAGGTCCCCGGAGTGTTTTTCCAGGGAAGGAGCTTCCGATGCCCAAGTCAGTGTTTGGCAAGCAAAAAGTAAGGTGGAATTCAATAGGTTGAAGAAATGTTGAGCACTTTCATTGGGCTGCTCATCCATGTGAAGAGGACTTTAATGGTAATTAGTCCCAATGGCATCCAATACTGATGCCTGTTGGCATCTTCGTTGTACGACATGGTAGGCCTGAAAGGGACTTCCGGTGGGGAGAAGCTAGTAGAAGAGACTTCTGTGTTTCACTGAAAAGAACAAGGGTTTAGAGGTCCCCGGAGTGTTTTTCTGGTGGAGAAGCCTCCGACGCCCAAGTCAGTGTTTGGCAAGCAAAAAGTAATGAATGGAGAGTAAAGAGTGAGGTTTTCTTGAGAGTCTTGCCTGTTCTCCTCCTCTACCAATGTCACACCTCACACAGGCCCTGGCCCATTCATTCTGTACTACACTCACCCAATCCTTAGTTAAAGTTAACAACTAAGATATTTCTGGAGTGTTATTAACAACATTTATTTCAGCCAACCAAAGTTACTTAACCTTAAGTCTTATTTTCTTAAGTTATTTAACCTAGGAGGTGGCCTAGGAGGCTTTTGAGAAATACCCAATTAGTTTCTTGCAACAGAAGCAGGGCCTAAAATATTAACTTGCAAGACAAGCAAGGCTGTAATAGGTAACTTGCATAACAAGCAAGGCAAACACTCAATGAAGTTAAGTGTTTAGGATGTGTGCAGCTCATGTGTACTACTTAGTGCATGGCAACCAAGAAACCCAAGGTATCAATAAGTTTAGAAACTCAAGTTTGAGTGCAAATGAACATTTGGCCATAAATAAAAGATGGGAGGTTCACAATATAAAACCTACTTCACATTCATAACAAGCCACACATACGCCCATAAGTTGTCATGTACAAAACCATACCACAAAAGCAAGCATAATTCGGCCTACTAAGGTACTCCATGTACCACAAAAACTAGGCATACCTGAGACTACACACATATGTACATAACCAAAAGTAGTCTACCTAGTACACCAAACATGGCTACATGCCATGATTCACCAAAGTTTTCATTAACCAAATTATGCTTACAAACTAAAACCCTTACTCTCCAAATAAAACCTTAAGTGTGCCATAAAGCAAGACACACTATAGTGCAAGTCCTATGGCCATGTTCATTGTCATAAAAGTGAAAACCACTATCAGAGCAATAGTCCACACATCCATTGCTGCCCACCTAGACAGTCCCACTCTATAAGCCTGCACAACTTAAACCATAAGTCTTGGCCAAACTTCAAATAAAGACTTGTAATGTATTAAGTTAATCAAGCCAAGCACAACATTGGCACATACCTTAGTACACAAGCAAAGCTAGCACACACACACTAGCAACTCAAGCTACACTACTTAGGCCGAATGTCCTTTCCTGAAACACAAGAGTAGGGGCAATGAGTAACAAATACTCAGTAGAGTTCACTACCATAACAACTCAATTAAGAGTTTATTTAGTTAAGCCGAGTGTAAAACTCAAGACTTAACCTCGTCAAGCTCATAATGCCCTGCAAAACAAGACAGAAAAACATCAAAACCACAACATATATACAACATACTAACATATCCGAGACATATAAACAAGAATACACAAGTAAGGGGTTAGCAAGCACAAAACAACACTCAAGCACACAAGGTACACACTCACACACCACAATGACCATTCGGCCGAAACCATAGCATGTGCCCTCATGCACCATTGCACATCAAACTTCACCATTTAGTCAACATCCACTAGAGCTCCGAAATGCCTAGCAAATTGGCCTCATTCACTAGGATTTCTAGCACACACCAATAATTGATTAGCTAATCAACACTCAAAACCAAATCATCACAATAAGCCCATCAAGTAACTAAGGTCATTTAGCATAATTAACCATCACTTAGCCACTTTATCACTTGAATCATGGTAAATTACCAAGCAAACAAGTAAATTAGTGAACCCTACCTTTTCAATTAAAGCTTGAGCTTCTCGGTTATGCTTGAACCAGAAATGTGTTCTTTAATCAACTTCCTAACACATTTCAACTACTAATTAGTCATTCACATTACTTGTTCATGGAATCTATACCACGCATTCAAGTAATTTGCAAATATTTACCTCAAGTCCAAGCTTAGATGTCTCGGCCTTTCCTTGATTCTTTGAACCAAAGCTCAAACTTGAATTCTTAGGTTGCCTAGTGCCGAGAAAGAAGATTCCAAGCTTGATTTCTTCACTCAAGCCTCAATTCGCCTCCTTTTGGCTTGAGCCCGAAACCCTTTTGGCAAGAACTTCAAGAACACATCAAGAACTAGTTTTGGCCTTGGATAGAATGGAGAGGTAAGCCTGTAAATGATGGCAAATGGATTTAGTGGAAACATGCAATTTCGGTGATAAGCCACATGTCTAAAATGGTGTAAGGCTAATTCTCGGCCTCACTAACTTTGCATGGCGCCAATGAGTCCTCATGTCTCCATGGCTTCCTTTTTACCACTAAAACATAAGTATATTTCGGTACTAACATCACTTCATGGCTTTCATTGCCAAGCACTAGTCCAAAGAGTTCAAAATGACCATTAGTCTCAAGTATGTTTCGGCCGAGTACCTTAACAAGGACTAATTAGGCAAATCAAGGCAATGATGACTTTATTCCTTAATGGGAGACAAGATTTGACCGGTTATCAAGGATATTCACCAAAAATTGGCCTAGTGTCCTACTAGTCCCCATACAAACTTACATGGCCAAAAGTTCTCATTCATAGTTTGTAGTTTCATCAACACCATTATTTTAAGTGTGGACTATAGTCCTCCCATTTTATTTTCCTGCAATCATCCCATGGCCATTTTCTTTATGCATTTAGAACCTGAAAGTCCTCAATTTAGCACATACACCACTATGCCTTGGTTTCACAAATCTTCCCATGTTTTTATAGTGTTTTTCTTCATTTTCTTGGCCTGGGCCAAACACTAGGCAATGAACCTAACAATTCCTCCCTCCTTAAAGAATTTGGTCCTCCAAATTCTTTACTAATCTAAAGTATAGCTGAGGGTACTTGTTGGCAATTTCCTGTTCTACTTCCCAGGTTGCCTTTTCAGGAGTATGATTACTCCACTGCACCTTAATCATAGAAATCCATCTGCTCCTAAGTTTCCTAGTATCTCTTGCCAGGAATTGGATTGGCACTTCTGCATAAGAAAGGTTTGGTGCCATCGTTACAGTAGCAGGTATCTCTACTTGCTTGGAGCTTGGAACATATTTCTTAAGTAAGCTCACATGAAATACATTATTTATGTTACCAAGTTCTGGTGGCAAATCCAACTGATAAGCCACATTCCCAACTTTGGGCAATATTTGATATGGCCCAACATATTTGGGTGCTAGTTTCCCCTTTTTCCCAAATCTGATTACCCCCTTCATGGGAGAAACCTTGAGCCACACCCAATCTCCTTCCTGGAATTCCAGGTCTCTTCTCCTTTTCAAGTTGGCATAGGCTTGTTGCCTATCATTTGCAGTTTTGATCCTAGCTTGGATCAGTTTTATTTTCTCTGTAGTTTCCTTAATAATGTCTGGCCCCAACTCTAACTTGTCTTTTGGCTGATGCCAGCAATGAGGGCCATCTTGGCCAGAAGTCAAGGCCATGGGAGGTCTGCATGTTAGGGCGTGTACGAAGGCGGCGTGTTAGGGCCTATATAGGGGCAGCATGTCAAAGACTCCTTAACCATTTTTGTCATATTCTCAAGACTTCTTCGGTGAAAGAGACTTCTTCGGGATATGAGGGCTTCTTACCGAGGTTGCTCCAATTATTCACAAGTCCCCTTGGCACGGAGGATCCCTTCGAATGATGCTTTCCCCCGCTGAGGATGGTGAGTCTACTTCTCCCAAAGCTGGTCAAGTCATCCTACCGAGAATGGCAGTGTACCTTGTTCCCAAGGTCTGGCCTGTTATTCCTGAAGGTAATGGTGGATCACCGAGGTCCGGGGATCAAGGACTGTGGACCCTCTTTTCCCGAGGTTGGTGCTCGTCCTCTCCAAGGGTGGTGCCTCATCATAGCTTAGAGGTTTGAAGGGTAATAGCCCTTTGGCTATCACATACCCCCCCTCGGAAAGCCGAAGTTATATCTTCAATTATTTGAGCAAATTATGGGAGTCTTTGTGGAAGGTGGTGGCCAATTCAGTTGTCATGACTGAATTTTTAGCCGAGGTTATCTTCTTCAAAGGGAGTTTCAGCAGTATAAGATGCGTCTTTTTAACCGAGATAGTTCTTCTAGTACTCAAGTGGCTTTCTCAGTCTCCGATCGAATTTCCTACGTTCCCGAAGTTATTCCGTCAGCCCGAGGTGGATATCCCCTTTCTTTGGGCCTCTGTCATTTGTCAATGAGTCGTTATGTCTTCTGATCAGACATGTCACTTTGGATAAGCTCGTCTAGGCCTCCGTGCTTTCAGAAGGCGTGCCCTCGTTTCCTGCGTTAGACGACATGTGGCACGCGGTGATTGGGGGACAGTTGCGTCAGTTACATCAACCGCGTCTTTTCACCTTTGAGGGGTAATTATGGCGATGATTCACCTTCGAGGGGTAGTTATGGTGATAATTCGCCTACCCCTCTTCGGTCTATATAAACCTTCCTCTCCCTTAGAGTTCCCACTTGCTTTCTTTTGCTTCTGTCTTTGCTCTAGTTTGCTCTCGAGCTTTTCTCCCTTTTCTACGGTGGTGCAAGCGGCGGAGTGATTTTCGGTGAGCTTTTATGATGGTGTCCACTAATCCCGACTTCAGCAAAAGCTTCGGTGGGTTTTCTTTCCCGAAGTCCTTTGATTTTCTGTATTTCTAGCCTTTTCTTCTTTTCCGAAGTCGTCTTCCTTCTTCCGAAGTCACTTCTTTTTTTGAATATGTCTTATCTTGTCCCACTTATGATTGTTCGTTCTATTCCCAAGAGTTAGGCTCCTCTCGACTCTCATCCGTGCTGCACCACTATGGAAAAAATGGAGAAGAGGACAGCTAAGTTCTTCCTTCCATCTTACACTGTGACTAGGCTACCTACTGCAAGTCTGCTTAGTTATATGTACCATTTAGAGGAGGTTACCATTTTTCAAGCCCAACTAAAGGCCAGACTTCGGTACCCTCTTCCAAAGATGGTTTGCGAATTTTGCCAATTCCATGGCATAGCCATAAATCAGCTTCCTCCCAACTCCTATTCTTACTTTAATGCTTTTTTCTGCATGTGTGGGGATTTTAAGATAGAACCCCACTTCCTCATCTTTATGCAGTATTACAAGCTCTATCCGATCCCGAATGGTGGTTTCTATTTCTTGCTACCCCGGGGATCTAGGAGCAAAAAATATATGTTCACCTTCGACAACAAGGACAGTTGGCGAGGGTGGCAAAAGAAGTTCTTCTTCCTGAAGATGGCAAAGACGTGGTCGACAGTGCCGACCAGGTGGGCCTCGGGGACGCTGAAGACGGATGTTGTTGATCCCAAGAAGTTGCTAACTCCTGAGTTAGCAGCGAGGTTCGAGGACTTTGACAGCCGTATTCGAGCTGTCACAAACTGGGATGTCGAGGTCCTACCACGCTCCTTGTATCCCTTCCCCATCAGGTGGGACCTCATGACCGAAGAGGTTCTTCGGGAGTTAAGGGTGATCAAGGAGCACAAAACCAATCTCGACATGCCAGCGCTTACTATCGATGGGAAGAAGTCGTGGTTAGTGATGCTTCTTCGGAAGAAGCTCACTTACAAAGCCCTCGTTGAGAGTAAGTTGCTTTTCAAATTTTGGTATAAGTACCCCTTTGGACTTATATTGATATTTCTTCCTTTTTTAGAGATGGGCGACCAGTTTGCTGCCTTCTACAAGTCCCTCTTCCTTGGTCAAGCTGAGAAGGGAGACCAGAAGAAGAAAGCCGCCCCAAAGAGGTAGAAGGCATCTAGAAGGGGGCCATCTTCAGCCAAGAAACTAAAGAAGGACCTTCTTCCCCCCTTCAGAAGACGTTATAGAGGTCAAGGACTAGCCTTCGGTCCATGCCACCAGCTCCACACCCCGGAGTCCTGTCACTTCGGCAGACATCCTAGGTACTTCAGCAGGAGGCCCTTTCGCTGAAGAGCTCAAGGAGCGAAGACGAAACAAGGGCAAACATGTCCCTGCCGAAGTGAAGGAAGTCCATGACTCCGACGAGGACGTCGTCGTCGTCGAGGTTCCACCAGGTTTGCCCCTTAGCCATTTTTCTATTAGTTTAGACATCTTTAGCATTTTTGTTCTTCTAGACGTATGGCTAAGGGATAATATACTGATGGAACTTCGGCGTGATTTTGCAAAGGAACTGGTGCCCTCGACGTGGATGGTGGAGCACGCGTCGGAAGCGGGCCCTTTGGGACTCTCATATCCCGAAGGATAAGGTTCCGATAGAGCCTTTCTAGTCTTTCACGGAGGACAGCCAGCAAATGGCTCCCCAAATGGTGAGGGGCGTGCTCACCCAAGCCACGTTCAAATCTCTTACAGAAGAGTGCCCGAACGAGGAGTCCTCGCCACGAGGATGTCTGAACACGCTGCCCAAGTATTCTTCAAACTATTTATCCTTTCTTCAAATTTTTCTAAGTGTTTGCTTTGCTTTGCAAAACTTCACCAAGTGTTCTTCTTTTTACAGCTCTTAGCATATAGTGGATACTTCAGAGCTTGAGCAGCTAAGCAATCTTTGATCCGATCTCGGACCAAAGAACGCTTGGAGAAGGCCAAGGTATTTTGTGCTAACTCAATCATTAAATACGCCAAGCTGAACAAAATAGCCAAGAAGGAAACTGCCAAACTTTGGGATGAGTTCCTGAAGAGTCAAGAGGAGCTCTCTCAGGATTTCTCCCAAAAGGTGTCTGACCTCGGGGAGAAGGTTATCGCACTGACCTCGGCTAACAAGGCCTACCGGAAGGAGAATGAAAAAGACTCTACACTCATTGTGAAGGCCCTTGCAGACAATGCCGAACTTCAAGCCGAGGTCGATGCGCTGAAGAAGGAGGCAAAGAAGAAGAAACAGACAAAGAAGCTGGAAAAAGAGGTCGTCGAGTTGAGGAACGAAATGGATGACTTGTCTGTCCAGAAAGACAAGGCCGATTAGGCAACCAAGGTTGCATTCCAAGACGACTTCTGTATGGCTCGGCATCAAGTCCTGGTGAAGTATCCGGACCCCGATGTCTCTTTCTTGGCTGCTCTAAACATTCCCGAAGTGCCTCGCTGGACATGGTCAAAGATAGAGCACCTCAATCTTCCCTTTGCCCTCCCTCCGGCACCGAAGGATATGATAGAGGAAGTTGGTGGTGAAGTAGCTCAAGACAGCAAGGTCCCCTAGGTGTTTAGAACTTTTCTTCTTCTTCGTAGTCTTCTCCTTGTAATCTTTTTCTTGTTGTACTGAGGCATAAATTAAAAAAACTCCTTTTTTCCTCCAAAATTTGGCTAAGTCTCAAGATAAGCTTCCTCTACACAGTCTTTGTACCGAAGGTAGTTCGATCATTTTCGGCCTAAGTGCCTCTAAAGAAATAGTAAGTATCCTTCGCACTTGTTATTCGGATAAACGCCTTCGGTGTATGTAAGACCAGTTTCGTCTAACACCTTTCGACAAAGCTTTGCCTATTTTATCATTCGTGTTCGGTTTACAGCTTCTTTGGAGAAAATGTATCATTTTTTGTTCATAGGCATTTACACCTTGCTCGGCTGGACTTCTTTGGTGGGACTATTTTACTTAGAAAAAATTCTAAGTGTAGAATTTTCTCAAGGCATCTGAATGAAATGTATTCCTTAGTTCTCCACCTTTAGCATTGCCGAGTTTGCATACTCCTGGCCGAACTTCATCAAGGACCAAGTAAGGCCCTTCCCAATTTGCCCGAAGGACCCCGTGAGATGGTCTTCGGGGCTCAAACTTAACCTTTCGGGGGACGAAGTCCCTCTTCCTAACTCTCTTTCGCTTGACATGCAAGTTCGCAGCTATAGCTGCCCTTTGCTGAAAAGCTTTTCTTCTAAGCTTAGCCACTTCTCTGTGTTCGTCAATGAGGTCTAGCTTAATTCTTAATCCCAGGTCGTTCCCTTCTTCACCGAACACTTGTACTCTTATTGATGGCTGAACTACTTCAATAGGAATGATAACCTCTGTGCCGAATACGAGTGAGAAAGGTGTCTCACCTGTGGCCCTTTGGGGGGTTGTCCGATAACTCCATAGCACACTAGGGAGTTCTCCAAGCCATCTTCCTTTTGCTTCCTGTGGCAACGTGGTTTTTTTTTGAGTTGCCACTAATCGGTTTCACTTAGGTTGATTGGACACCTTAAAATGGTCTATAAGAGTTCGAGGGTTCGGGAGTACGGTTATGTTAAAATAACTTTATTCTAACGCCCAAAATTGACACCTTAGTTGATTTTAATTTTGTTTTCCTTGCTTTTAAATAATTTCAGTTAATTTTAAAACAATGGATTCTAAATCGAATCACCCAGATATAAACTTCTAAATCTTGGTACTTGGTTTTTATTCATTTTTATAGTGAATTTGATATTTCCAAACCATGGACTCTATCGAATCACCCGGATGTGGAATTTAATAAATTTTAATTTTTTTTTATTGATTATTAAATATTTTAATTAATTATAAATCCACATCACAAATTCTACTGAATTATCCAAATATGAATTTTAATGATTTTAATATTATTTTTTTATTTTATTTTATTTTTTTACCCTTTTTATTGTTTTGAAAGATTTTTAAATTATTATCCAATCCATGGATCTCATTAGATAACCGGATGTGGATCCTGAATTTGTTTATATTAAATTTTTTTTTTAAAAAAAAATACTTATTCAAAACCATTGATTTTATTGGATCATTTGGTTATAAATTTTTGAAATTTATTTTAATAAACGGCATAGGAGGCTAGACTTTGTTATTTAAAGAAAATAATAATTAAAAAAAATAAATGACTCGACACTCCAAATAACCAATAATGCTAAACAAGATAAGAATAACGGAAAAATAAAAGATGGGGGGCTTGGTCGTAATAGAAATAATAAACTACAAAAAAAAAAATACTGCCTCCATCTCAAATAAGTTGAAACATTTGACTGGACACGGAGATTAAAATGTATGTAATTTGTATTAATTTTTTATGTAGTAAAATTTTAAATAATGATTAAAAAAAGAAAAGATTCTTTTTTGGGTTTTATGCAGTGAGAGATTGAGTGGATATTAAAAAAAAAGTCTTTATTAGGTTTTGTGTAAAAGGATTATTTAATTGTTTAAACTTTTCCAAAAGAGGAAACGTTTCAACCTTTTGGGACTTCCCAAAAAGGAATATATTTCAAGTAAACTGGGACTGAGGGAGTAATAAATAAGGAAGTAAGATGGGGCTCTTGGCCAGCCATATATAAAAAAAATGGTAACTAAAAAGGTAAGTAAGATTAACCATCCACGCAAAGAAATAATAAGATGCAGAAATTAAATAAAAAGTAAATAAATAAAGAAAGTGGGGCGCTTGGCTATCCACGTAAAAAAATAAAGTGCAAAAAGTAAATAAAAAGTAAATAAATAAATGAAGTGAGGTACTTAGCTGTCCACATAATAGAAAATAATAAATGCAAAAATTAAATAAAATTAAATAAATAAATAAAATGGGACGCTTGGCCATCCACATAACAGAAAATAATAAATATAGAAAGTAAATAAAAGAAAATAAATAAATAAAATGGGGCGCTTGGCCATCCACATAACAAGAAATAATAAATACAGAAAGTAAATAAAAATAAATAAAAGTTGGATGCTTGGGCATCCACGTAAAAGAATAATAAAGTGCTGAAATTAAATAAAAATAAATAAATAAATAAATAAAGTGGAGCGCTTGGCCATCCACGTAAGAGAATAGTAAAGTGCAGAAATTAAATAAAAAAAAGTAAATAAATAAATAAAGTGGGGCGCTTGGCCATCCACGTAAGAGAATTAATAAAAATACAGAAAAAAAATTAAATGAGGTGGAGCGTTTTGGCCATCCACGTAAAAGAATTAACAAAAAAATACAGAAAATAAATAAATAAATAAGTAAATAAGGTGGGGTGTTTTGGCCATCCACGTAAAAGTAGGAGGTACAACCTTCCATAAAAAAAAATAATAAGAAAGAACAGAAATAAAAGAAAAGAGAAAAAAAAAAGAGTTGTTGTTAATAATTAGTTCTGCAAAAAAATAAAGTTAGTAACTTATCTGAATGAATATGAGAAGATGAAGGGTTAAAAAGGAGTTATACCAAGAAGAGAAGCAATTTGGGTCCGACGGGTCGGGTCACGTTTGGCCGAACGGGTTCGTCTTCAATTCTCCGTTCTTCGCCGATGAATGAGTGATTGGCGGCTTGGGTTTTGACAGAGACGGCTAGAGCGACTGTAGGGAGGTGAGTATGGTTGCCGGCGCCGTGGAAGACGGCGAGGCGGTGAGGGAACGACGTCGGGCGATGGCGGACGGAAGTCACGACAGGGAAGGAGAAACGGCGAGGGAGCTGGAGTGGCACGGCTGGAGGGCGACGTGACGGAGGCGGGCGACGGCGAGGGCTGGAGGCAGTGACAGCGTGAGGACAAACAAAAAAAAACGAAACGTCAAGTTGTCTGGCAGCAGGGAACAGGGGTAGAAGTTTAGGATTTTTCTGGGTAAGGGAGGAGTGGCCAGGGACTAACGCTACAATTTCTCCCTTTTAAGTTGGGACCTAAAACCTTGCTAATTTCGTCTTTTTTTTTTTTGCAGGTTTGGACTCTTATTTATAGTAGTGTGAGCATTGGATTCCCTTAATTAAAATAAAATTTAAAATTTAATTGAAAACAGATTTGAAACATAATTTGGTCAAAATCACAGTTTTGGTCCTTTACCTTTCACTGATTACTGGTCTGGTCCCATATTTTTCGTGAAATTATAAATTGGCCCAAATTTGTCTATTTTGTGAATTTAACCCAAAACCTTGCGAATAATTACCAGATTTCCCTAGAATTTCAAGATTTTGCCAGATATTTCCTAAACTTCTCAATTTTGTCATCATTTTTTTTAAATTCCCCCTTTTATTATTATTATTTTTATATTTTTTTATATTTTATATTTTATATTATTATTTTTTAAACTAACCCTATGAAATGAAATGCCCCCCTAAACTAATTTTTTTTTAATTTTTCTATTTTAAAAAAAATAATAACCGGACGAAATTGGGTGTCAACAGCTGCCCCCCTTTTTATGTCTCATGGGACATGACACATGCAAAGCCGTTACCAAATTTCGTCCGACCTTAACTAGGCGGTGAGATCTCACCGCCTAAACCCTGAGGAGAAAAACCTTCTTCTCCTCCTTTTCGAGGTTAAGGAACTCTGCTTATTTTCTCTGCAACAGGAACGTTTCTATCGTCTAAGCGTCAATGGAGAAAAACTATTTCCTCCTTGTTACCAGATCTAGGAACTTTCCTAGACTTTTCACAATATGAACTCTCATATTGCTTCCAATCTTAAGAAGAAAAACATTTTTCTTCTTTGTGAGGTTAAGGAAGCTTCCTTAGTACCTCTATGATAAGAACCTTCCTATCGTCTAAAAAAAATTAAGGAGAAAAACTCTTTCCTGCTTATTTATAAAGTCTAGAAACATTCCTAGACTTTTCGCAATATGAACTCTCATATTGCTTCCAATCTTAAGAACAAAAACCTTTTTTTTCTTTGTGAGGTTAAGGAAGCTTCTTTAGTACCTCTACGATAAGAACCTTCTTATCGTCTAAAAAAAATTAAAGAGAAAAACTCTTTCCTCCTTATTTATCAAGTCTAGAAACTTTCCTAGACTTTTCACAATATGAACTCTCACATTGCTTCCAATCTTAAGAAGAAAAACCTTTTTCTTCTTTATGAGGTTAAGGAAGCTTCCTTAGTACCTCTATGATAAGAATCTTCCTATCGTCTAAAAGAATTAAGGAGAAAAACTCTTTCCTCCTTATTTATCAAGTCTAGAATATTTCCTAGACTTTTCGCAATATGAACTCTTACATTGCTTCCAATCTTAAGAAGAAAAACCTTTTTCTCCTTTGTGAGGTTAAGGAAGCTTCCTTAGTACCTCTACGATAAGAACCTTCCTATCATCTAAAAAAATTAAGCAGAAAAATCTTTCCTCTTTATTTATCAAGTCTAGAAACTTTCCTAGACTTTTCACAATATGAACTCTCATATTTCTTCCAATCTTAAGAAGAAAAATCTTTTTCTTCTTTGTGAGGTTAAGGAACCTTCCTTAATACCTCAAGGAAAAATTTCTACAAAGGCAATCAAACTTGGAATAGTTTCTTCGGAAGTGTGAATTTTCATAATAAGTGAGTGCAAAAACTTGAAATTCCATGAGTGAATCTTGAAAGTAAGAAATTTCATGAACTGACAAATTATGCATGAGAATGGATGTTTAGAATCAATATCCAGGTCTCATCTAATATTTTCTTTAGAAAACATAGATTCCCTTGTGAGATATGTCATCCAAATAAGGTTGAAGCTTAATTACCCCAAATTGTTATGACTAGCATACCTAATAGGATGTGTCTCAATAGCAGAATTACTCTTTACTCAGCCATTCTAAACTAAGGGCTTTGTCCAATGGATTTAATATCAGCATGAGGAAAACTATCCTAAAAGATGAAGAAGAAAGAAGAAATTCCCTGAATTGAAAAATAAGCAACTAAAAAAAAATGCTGATAATAAAACTAAAGGACAAGATAAACAGATTCACAAGTCCGATTGCTTTTTCTTCCATAGTGCTTCATCATAAAACTAAAACAACAAGCAGGGTAAAGGACATTTATGGGATGGAACTAATCGGGAAAGACTGTCGTGTCCAGTCTATCTTAATTACTGCTGGATCTGGTTCAAGAACAAAAGCTTGCATTTTTTCTAGCAATTCTTCAGCAATTGATGCAGATATTAGGATTCGTCATGCCACCTCTGAAATAAATTTCTTCTGCACAGCGTAATCCATAAAAGATATCAGACCTGCAAAGAAATTGTTAATATTCAACAGCCTAATGGGTTTCTTGTGCAAATTAAGTTAGGCCATGGAAGCTGTAATGCCCGGACAATCCAAAGTGATTAGGTCCCGGGTTAAATGGATTTGGAGCATAAGAATTTTTCCTTAATCGGGAATTTAGCTCAATTAAATTGAGGAGACAATATGGCATATGCATAATTGAGTGTTGAACATCTTAAAAATAAGCTTGGCTTAGGCCAAGAGAATTAGTAATGAAAATGGTTTTTAAAGATGAGGACTCAATTGAACAAAGGGATTTTTAGTGGTTGGGCTCAATTGCCCAAAATTAGAAAGTTGGAGGACTAAAGGGGGAATTAGGCCATTTTAATGGCCTAGGATGCCTTGGCCAGCCATGCCTCTCCAATTCCCAATATTTTATGTCACCTCCCTCCAAATCCTATTTTTTAATCCACCTCCCACCCTTAGTCATCACCTTGGATTCTTTCTTCACCTACTTTTGACTTTTTCTACCAAACTTACCCAAAAGTCTTCCAATTAGTCTTCATTTCTTTTAATCTTGTTTCCCACTCATTTCAAACACATTATTCATTTCTTATTATTTTAATCCACCTCCCATCCTTAGTCAAGACTTTGGATTCTTTCTTCACCTACATGTCTCCTACTTTTGACTTTTTCTACCAACTTACACAAAAGTCTTCCAATTTGTCTTCCTTCCATTAAATCTTGTCTCCCACTCTTCCAAGCACATTATACACTCATTTTCCTTCCCATATGGCCGGCCATCACCTTCCCACACATTAAAACATAATCAATTCACTCATTCAAAGCCATTTGCTCTTAAACTCTCTCCTTCTCTCTCCATTTTCTTCCATACCAAGTCTCACCATTCCAAACACATTTCCAACTCTTTTCCTCATCTAAATATTCGGCCATAGCTAGAAATAATCCTTCCTCAAATTAAAACCAAGTATTCTTGGTTGAAATCAAGCTCTAAGACCATAAAGAGCAAGAATCAGGTGAAGAATTCAAAGAAAACCAAGGAGGAAAATTTGGCCATTTCCATTTCTTGGAGGTTTTAAGCTCTACTCAAGGAGCTCTTTGTGTGATTGAGTTTCTAAGTTCATTAGAAGCAAGAAATCAAGAAGAAGCTTGAAGAACATCAAGCACAAGAAATTGGCCTTACCTCTTCTGTGAGGTTCTGTAAGTGTACACCAAGTGTTCTTGGTATTTTGTGTTATTTGAGTTAATCACCAAGTGTTCTTGGTACCTTATGGTTACTAATAAAATTTGGCCCATCTTGGTTCTTATGCTAGAAAACAATTTCTAGAGTCAACAAGCAAGGAAAACGAAGGAAAATAAGCTTCTAAAGCTTTCGGTGTTGTGGGTAAGGATTCCTATACTCACTTTATTGCATGGCATAGTTCCATGGATTTTTTGTGTGAGTATTCGGGCCCCTAGGTGATGGTCAAAGAACCATGTGATCCTAGGAGTGCTAAGAGGGCTTAAGTTATGTTATTGCTTCGGCAATTCTGTTTTGCTCATGAGCTAAGTTAAGTAAGCAAGCATTATGGGCTAGGAGTTAAGGCGGCCACCTTAATTCCTATGCTAAGTGAGCTCTCCGAAAACATTAAGTATATGAAATTAATGAATTAAAACTTGAGGGATGCTTGCTGCCCTTCTGTGAACAAAGTGTTAAGTGGTGTGTGTTTGTGTGCTTCTTTGATTTGTTGTGCATGCTAACCCCCGATTATGATATTATTGTTATATGCATGTATCTTTGTGTTTTCTTTGTCTTTATGTTTTCTTTGCAGGAGTAAGGATTATTTTGCCATTACATTCTTGGCATATGTTAGGCCTTGGAGGCCATAAGTTAGGCATTGGATGCCACGGAATCCTTATTGAGTTTTATAACTCACCCGCCCTACTCTACTTTTGTAGGTAAAGGTTTGCTTGAAAGATCAAGCTAAGAGTCTTGAGTACTCTTTCTGTATGCTAAGGTTGGATTTGTGTATGGTATTGCTCAAAATATTCTAAGTATTCTAAGTATATAAGTTGCTTGTAAACAAGCTAAAAAAAAAATGTGGACTTTCTGTGCAGGACTTGAAGTCTTAGAATTGTGGGAACAAGGTCTATTAAGGTGGAAATTTGTGTTCCATGGCTTTGTGGATTTATGGCTTGCTTTTAAGCATGTTTTTGTTGGTCTAACTTTAGTGACCAAATTATGGACTTAGCTAAAATTTGGCCAAACTTGGCTTTGGGCTTGTATTATGGACTTGGACATTTTTGGGTATTTTTATTGCTTGGTGGACTTACCAAGGCCCATGCATGAATTTATGGGTTATGTTTTCATGAAATTTGAAGCATGTTGAAATTGGGCTTAAATGTATGTTTTGGGCTTAAATAAGAACTTGGAAAAAATTTAAATTTATTCTTGGTTAATTTTGGGTCATATGCATGTTAAGTACTAAAAGGCCCATAAGCCCATGTCTATGTTGAAAGCATGCAATGATTGGCTATGTATACTCACCCAGTAAAGAACATGCAAGTAAACTTAGAAAAAGCATGAAATTGAATGCTTGTGTAAAGTTTGGCTAATAAGAAATTTAAGTGCACGTATGTGAAATAAGACATGCCTAAGCATTAGTTGCATCTAAAGGCATTAAGTGATTATGTGCACTAGTGAACACTAAAACACATAAGCATGCAAAGCATATGCATGAAAATAAGTTTTTAAACTTAAGTTGGTGTCTTGGTTGCCATGCATATTCTTGGCTAAGCTTGGTAAAGACCATGAAAATGAACACATGAAATCCACATAGGTGCTAGCTTGTTTCTGAGAGTACTTCAACTTAACCTTAATTAAAGAACTTAACGAGCTAGTACCGATAAGTATCCTGGGGTTCGTGCCCATAAGTCTTAGTGAGTTTTAAAAACCCCTTATGTGTAATGAAAACTTCCGCTGCATGTTTTAAGAAATCAGGCCCAAATGGGCCAGGGGCAGTTTAGGGCACGACAGAAGCAGTTTGGAAAATTTCTCCCAATGTGCCAAAACCGCTTGGTAGAGCAATAAAAGCATTAGAATTACAAAACATTTGTAACAAACGCTCTTGTAAATTTTTAACCACTAATTCTTCTCCAATTGTGCCCCTAGAAATCAATTTCAAAGGTGCAGGGATAATACCCAAAACTTGGCTTCCTCCTAGAGATGCTGCTGATGCTACACCTCCCATTAATCCGACACTACCTCCCCCATAAACTAAATGTATTTTTTGCTCAGCTAATTCTTTACCCAAATGGTTAGCTTCCTTCAAATACTCTTCATTTTTTCCAGGAAAAGCACCACAAAATACACAAATATTTCAGGATTTACAAGTTGAGGTTCTCTCCATTTCTATTTTTAACCTTGTGAGAAATGAAAAGAAGGCCATGCATTTATAGAGATGAAAAGATAATGCAACAATTACACTTGTATGAGTAGGTACATCATTGTCAGAAAAAAAAAGAAAATTTTCAAAAATGACAGCTTGCATTTACAGTAGTTGTGACTGTGACTGACATCTTCCACTGGTTTTACGTCCAATAACGGCTTCAACGCCTTCTATGAGTCGGGGATTTGCTTCCCATCCAGTTTTCTTATAAACTGGCAAATAAGGTCATTTAAAGTCAGATTCCCAAGACTGTAACGGTCTCGTTCTTTATAGAAAGTTCTCCATAAACCGATAATTTCACATTGCACTATTCCACAAGAATGCATTTCAAGAGTCAATCGGATATCATCCAAAGATTCCTTACGCAGGCCATTCTTAATGAATTTTCTTTTATCTTCACAATTTTTGGAGGTCATCCCTAAAGAACGACATTTTGTATCACAATTCCATCGTGCACATTTGTGACAGAGGCCTAGCCTCTTTGCTCTTTGCTTTTTGGCATAAGCGCTTTTACCTAAGCCAGGCATACGGGGCACAAATGAATCTGAAACTTCACCAGCCAAATGGACCTTAGCTTTAATTAACCACCGCGCATTGTTAAGAATGCCTTTGTGCATAAAAACTCTGATTCTTTCACATCTAGCTTGGTAAATCATTTTAAGAACATTTATTGGGAGGGAAGGAAAGTATTTTCGCAGGGCAGAAAAAGTAGAATCCATTGATGAGAGCAAAAAAAATTTAAAAGGAGAGGAAGAAATCAGTTATTGTAGGAAACTGAAATAACCAACTTGAGAGTCACGGAGTATCGTATCCGCTACTTAACCGGAAAGAAGAACACGCATTTATAGCGATGTGTTGATTACGCTTACAGGAGTAAGTACATTATTGTCAAAAGAAAAAGCAAATTTTCAAATATGACAACTTGTATGTACAGTAATTGTGACAGTGGCTCACATCTTCCACCGGTTCTACGTCCAGTAATGACTTCAACGCCTTCTATGAGTCGGGGATTTGCTTCCCATCCAATTTTCTTACAAACTGGCAAACAGGATCATTTAGAGTCAGATTCCCAAGACTGTAACGCTCCCGTTCTTCGTGAAAAATACTCCATAAACCAAGGAGTTCATGTTGCACTAATCCACAAGAATACATCTCAAGAGTCAATCGGATATCATCCAACAATTCCTTACTCAGGCCATTCTTGATGAATTGTATTTTATCTTCTCGATTGTCAAAGATCATTCCTAAAGAACGACAAGTAGTATCACAAGTCCATCGACCACATTTTTGACAAACTTGTAACCTTTTTGCTCTTCGCTTTTTGGCATAAGAGCTTTTGCCCAAGCCAGGCATGTGAGACACAAATGCATCTATGATTTCACCTGCCAAACGAACCTTAGCTTCAATTAGCCAACACACATATTCAAGGATTCCTTTGTGCATCAAAACTCTTAATCGTTCATATCGAACTCGGTAAATCCTTTTAAGAACATTCATTGGGAGGGAAGGAAAGTATTTTCGCAGGGTAGAAAAAGTAGAATCCATTTTTTTAGAAGGAAATAAAAGAAATGAGGGAGAAAGAAATCAGTTAGTATGGGAAACTGAGACAACCGACTTGAGAGCCACGGAGTACCATGTCTGCCACTTAACCGGAAAAATGTGTCCTACTTTTTGACAATTTTCAAAGGCTTTGCATGTGCATCTTTAAATAAAGAGGGCCAGAAAAATTCAGACTGTAAAATCTTTTCAACTGTTTTTCTTTGACCTAAAAAAAATGTTGTTTGTATTTTTCAAAAATGAGAAAATTCAATGACACTTTTCTTTTTTTTTTTTAACTTCATTATCAGGTATGCATTTCGTAAATATCTGTCCAGGATAGTATTTGAAAAGATAAGGATTAACCCAGCAAATTTTTTTTTCTCACATCGTGTAGATGTTTTTTTATCTTTGATACTCCATTGAGCTAGCATCCATTCCATCATTATGGGTGCAGCCTTAATTATTGAATCCATTGCCAGCTTTTGACAAATTGTCAACAACAATATTTTTTGATGTCTACCTTATATTTGACCATAATGTTGAATTCTTGATGCAATTTGATCCAGCGTATCA